>UYWX01020545.1:4134-40080 GCA_900622495.1 Hydatigera taeniaeformis | reverse complement strand
CAGACCTCCTGCATTAACCTTTACAATGTCAAATAGATCCGGAGTTTTCTTCAGCTTTACAGGGATCGGAGATTGGGGATTCTGCTGACCTTCATGCCTATGGCTAGGCTTTGGAACGTTTCTCTAAAACATACTCATTAAAGTGAATGTATTGTTCAACGCATTTTCATGTAGATAAAGCCTTTTGAATTGTCATCTTATGGACAGGTAATGTGTATTGTCAGAGGGAGAAAAACGAGGAATAAAAGTTTTCAGTTGGTTAGCGATGGCTCTTGCTTCCACTGTTGCATCCTTTCCGCTGGAACGCAGGAAGCAGACTTCAAGGAAAGACTTCATTCTCTAAACATAAATTGTGAATCAGCGATTTTCTCACGCGTAGCAATATACACTTAATTCTCTCAGCAGAATATTGCCACAAACGGCGATAATCCGACCAAAGCCAGGTTCACTTTCAACCACCGCTATTGTAGCGTTCCGAAGCTTCATTATACGAAAATACATAGCAGTTTGACCGACTACATATATTCTCAGAGAAAATGGAGGGAAATTGAACTAGTGGCGTGGTCTAGGGCAGTGGCAAAATTTCCACTTGTGACCACAATCGACACCAGCAGAAACCTTGAACGAAAGGGGTGGAATTTCATGCTCATCACTCAAAAGGTACTGCATTACGGGTGGACAAGTGAAAAATCGAATGCTGGACCGCCGATCATCCATCATCTCTTATGAATTGTTTCACACCAGGAGTTACTGATGTTAGCATGATCATTGTAACAATCAAGACCTGAGCACATTGCCAAACAATCTGCGGATAGAGGTCAGGCATGCACTTACTTAGTCCGATTGATCTTAGGAATGCTGCAGAACTTGTTATCAGACGGTGATTTACTGTAATAACTGCCCTCCAGCCAGCTTCCTTGACCCGACAATTACAGTAAACAAACACGAGCATGAAGTATTACGAAACCATTATGCATGAAATGAAAATGCCATATAGGCAAACAGTTCTTTTATTTCCCAAATCGTTCGCACCATATAGTGTACTGACTTTGACAAAGTTATGTAGAATGAAAGGAAGATGAGAAAGGAGCGGAAAGAAGGCTGAACAAGTCACTACAATGGCATCATACATCCGATATCAGGGGAGCAAATCCCGCATCTGTATCTTCCATCATATTCTTTTCTGAGGGTTTTTCATCCTTCCACTGTTTTTGCGAGGTACTTATCTAAAGAAAAACGCTTGAATCAGACTTGAAGGTGCCAGTTTACTTATAAATGCCTCCTTCAACCTCAAATTTCAAGGCATACATTACAACCCATTGTGCTACAGAAGTGTGCGGTACATTAAGCCAACAACATTAGTTGTGCCGAATCCTTTAAACTCGGCAAACTCATCACTTTACTGTTGTTTTAATGAAGCTATGCCTTCACCTTGTCACCCATCGTGACAGCCATGCCTTGGGTTTTGGCACGAATGCGTACGTGGCCAGAGACAGGAGCACCATCAGCGGGCTTCTCCAGGCAGAGATTGCCCAGTACGTGCTCACCAAAAATTGAACGGGCGTAGAGGGTGGCGCAAAGATAGTTGCATTCCCCGCGCAGCGCCTCCGGTGGTGTAAGACATTTGAAGTTTGTGATTTTCGTCACTTGATCCAAGTAGGTTCGCAGATCGGTCAGTTGAGTGCTCACCGTGACCTGAGCAAGATAGGGGTAAATACTGGGGACAAATTTACAAACGAGAGAAACAATAAATATTTGTAATAATGAAAGCTAATTATCATATTTTACCTTATTTTCCCAATCAAAATCAGACCACATGGTACGAAAATCAGCATCAGAACACGTTGCTGGTTGGATATACTCAAGAATGTTGATGCGAATATCCGAAAGTACGATACAGTTTGACTCGCCTGCCGAACCTCGGGTATCATAAACTATGTTGCCGAAAATTATCCCGTTTTCCGTGGAGGAAACCTGAGGATAGCAACACAGGTAATGTGAAGGAGAATTCGGTTACTGGTCAAAGATTACTTGCATAGTTGGGAACTTATCTTGAAGGTTTTAAATCAAGGATATCTTGGACGTCTTTACTAAAAGCCATAAGGAGAAGAATGCACAAAATCACCAAGCACGAATAAGACTCAACACAAACGCTGAAAACCATGATGGCCTTGAAACATAAAAGTGGATTAAAATCTATATCAATTTAGGATAAAGCAATGCATTCTAGAAATGAAACCGAAGAAGGCGACTGCAACGACAACTTGCCACAATGCAGTACAAAGAAGGAGCACATTCACTCCCACATACCTTGATGGTAGCACAGACATTGGCAAAGTCCTGTGCGGCCAAAGTTATGGGACGTGGCTTTTCGATGAGCTTGTGCTCTCCCAAAGTGGAGAGTTCTAGGGTGAGGTTTTGCAGAGTATCTTTGGTCTGATTAACCAGTAAAACGTCCAATGCAATATCAAATTGATTAACACTGACAAAGGCCTCTGCATAGACAGGGTCGGAGAAGCCGGTAAGTTGATGTACCTTAGAGAGGAAAGCCGTCTAAATTTAACCCATGACCGAAGTATAGAGAATGACCACGTAGCCTCAGTACATATGAAAACAAAAGATAAACGCTTTAATGTAATAATGGACATAATTTAACAGAAGCTTAGATCAGGTAACACTTAGTGGTAGTCTTTAGACTCATGATCCAAGTATGAAGTGTAGACTCGAAGAGTAGGAAACCAACAGATCACCAAAATGTGACGAAGAAATTGTACAAAACTCACAAACCTTTTTGAGATTGGAAGTTGCATAGGCATCACCGGCCTTTGCTGTACCCTTGATAGCCTGGTTAAGAGTAATAGTGAACTGATCAACCTGTTCACTCTGATCGCCTCCAGGTGGCACAAGCAGACCGAAATCGATTGGGGCATCAACTACGTTAGTTTCAGATGTAGAATTTGACAATAAGTCGCCAGAGCCGGGATTGCGCTTCTTGGCCTCCGCCTCCTGAACATCCAGTAACTCTTTCAGAAAACCGCGACTGATTTTGCCGAAAGCCCCTATCACGTTTGTTCGGGCGTCTTTGAGAGCCTGCGTTTAAGAAAGCATCCCTGGTAGTCACCATAATGAATGTTCCTACGGCAAAGTTAGGAGTATTTCAAACGCGAACTATCGCGCGCGTTCACCAACATCAACAGCATTCTTCACGATTTAGCAATAGGTTAAGCTTGAGTAGAAAGCACACTTTATAAGCAACCAAGCACCGAAATATGGATAGAAAAAATTGAAACTTACAACCAGGCACGTCCACATGCGGTCAATAGTGTCGGAATTGACATGATGAGCGACGAGACCGCTGCGAGCCAAGTGAATCATGCTCGAAATGATCAGTATGCACTCAGCGGAAAATTTGTTTTTTTCTGTAACTGAGGCGTTGGTATCGGAATCATCCAGTAGACTGACAAAGTGGCAAAAAAGTTTAACGAGACAAACGGAGACCACGGCACCAATAGTGAAGTTATTGGCAAAAAGAGCTGTCTGGATCACCGGGCGCTTTAGACCGTCGGTTGATGCAGCCTCAGATCCTAAAATAGGGACGAGGACAACGATGACACTCCGAGTGCCAAAATAATGTGAATGTAGTGAAATATTTTAAATGAAATCGAAGCTAAGAGCAAGTGACTCTTGAAGGGTTGCATTGAATGTGGTAAATTTTAGCGAATGAAACAAGTACCGTGAACAATTTTAACTAGATTTCACCAAAAAGAAACACGTACGGACGGTGAATGCAGACTGAGTGGCATAGGCACCATCAGCAGTAACTTTTTTAATTGCAGCTTCAGCACTTGCACCCGGGTTCTGTTTGGTGGTAATTTCGACAGTTTCGTCCTCTGTTTGACCGTTTTCTGCCATAATCCGGGAAATTTCTCTTTGAACTATGGGAAGTGGACCTATGCACTGCAATGTGAGGCTGAAAATTACCAGATGTAAATTACCTGATGGATGACCCTCATGCATTCCAGTATTTGTGATTTAACCGTACAAAATTCACCACATATCCAAAGAAGATGACGCAGAACCTCAAAGCCGGTAACAGAAGGAAGAACTTGAAAAACTTTTTCCAAAATAGGAGCCCTATGATGGGGATGCCTGAGGACAGCGTCTCGAAAAAAACGACAAATTTCCAAGGCAGCCATCGAGTCTTTCATTTCTGTATAGGTCAGGATCTAACAGTACAGTATACGTAGAAGTCCATTCAACTTGATGCAAAAGAGAAGCTTAACAGCAGAGACCCGAACCTACATCACAAAGCGTGGGAAGGATCGCAGAGAGACAGTTCGGAAACTTCATGCATATGGCCCGAATAGTCCGAACCAGTGCGTGCCTATAGACATCCTCATCACTGCCACCTGTTTTAGTCATGGACCCATTGTTGCTCTCTGTAGATGACGCTGCAGAAGCACTATATGCCGAGGCGCTTGCCTTAATCAGCTCCTTGCGTAGGAAAGCCATCAAATCATCAACCGTCCTCGTAGTGACTAGATCAACAATTAATTCGAGCGCTTTATTTCTTAGTTCCACATCCGAAGCACCTTGAAAGTGGACAGAATGCGCTGACTAACAACGTACCAATAGCAAGAGATTACTGCATCAGTGTCCAATAGTTTGTAAATAAAAGGCAGATGACAATTGAACATCCTCCTAACTCAAAGTACTAGCAGTTAACCGCTTAAAAAGCCATTAAAGTCTCATAAACCTACTCAAAATTCTGACTACGTCCATGACAAGCTCTTGTAAAATCTTCTCATGGCGGGCGCGCAAATCAATGAGACTGTTCAAAATGACTAATTTTGCATTGTTATCTGACTCCTTTAATATAAGATCTACGTAGCAGCTGGCTGAGGCTCGAATAGCTGGAGAGGCTCCGCTAAGTGTGATCAGTGTAGTAGCTGCTTCATATCGCACAGATGAGCTCGTCGAATTTAAAAGGGAGAAGACACAGCGAATAAACTTCACTTTTTCAAAAGGATGGGATCGGAAAACTCGATGGATCAGCTCAACAACAACCAACTGCATTGTTTCGCTAAAAGTGTCCACAGCGTCAATGCAACGCGAAAGGTATCGCACAGCAGTATCTTGACTGACGTGTAAAAGCATTAGGAAAGCATTCCGTTTACAAGATGGATCCTGCTCCCCTTCTAAATAATTTATCATGCGCTCTGGGGCATCAGGAATAAGGTGTTCAAAATTTCTATAAATAGTGAAGATGGCTAGGACAGCATTCCTTCGAACGTAAGCATGGCGATGTTCGAGGCATTGAAGAATAGACGGCATGAGAGGCTCAAGGAGCTCAGGTTCCCTCAACTTGCACAAGAAGCGAAGAGTGCAGCCTCGAATGTACTCATTAGGATGTTGGAGATCACGTCGATAAGCATCACACACAAGAATCATCTCATTTAGAAGCTTTCCTTGAGGAGAGTATTTTGGAGCGACCTCCCAGAACAAGTGAAGCAATTTTTTGATCGTGTGATCAGTTGATGGCATCACAAAACGTATAACAATCATGAGAAGATCACGATATTTCTCTCCGTTAACGGAATTCCGAATAAGTTCTTTAAGGGCCTCACGCTTCACAATGACATTTTCATTTTGAAGATCTTCCCTCAACTTCTGCTCCGTGTACTGCTTGCTCTCACTGGTGAGTGAAATTAGTGTGTAACAGGAAGCATCTGCATTTCCATTCGCCATTCTTCTTCGAAAGGAAAAAATCACCTCATAAGAATTAAGAGTATTAGTAGCAACCAATAAATTCAACAAAAAAATGAATAAAAAATATGACAATTCCAAACCAGAACTACGAAAGAAATCCCCGATTATAACATATTCGGTCAACCCCAGGAAGAAACACTTGAACCTTCTTATAGAAACTAAAATAAAGTCCGCTGCTTTAAATCCACAGAAAATATGATAACAATTAATCTCCACCACTGTTAAGAATGCATTAGCAAGGCATTAATACGAGTGTCTTTGCTGGCTCGATCACACAAATGTATCAACCTCTCTTAATATGATTTAAACGCCGAAATCCTCAGTGTAAGACCTAACCAAATACAAGTGACATTGGGATTCGAGATAAAGAGAGGGAAGCACTGAAAGAAAAGTGCGTCCCTCAACCTCCCAAGCCGACACGTCGATAGACAGCACCTCGAAGCAAGCGACCCGCCCTCGTAGAAGGTGCTTAAAACGAAAATTAACCTAACTTAATTGTTATGCTGTATTGTTGATTGTAGCAACAATAAATCAATTTTTATTTAGCATCGTATTTTGACTTACGCGGTAAGCATTTAAAGTTTAAAGACCAACTTTCGTAAATGCACAACCGATACGACCTGGGAGTACAACGAAACGCGGCCCAACAGCTGCAAGCACCACCCGCACCACCGCCTCTACGCCTACAGGTGACACAAACCTCATCCCCACCCCCGAACACCTCCGGACCAAGCACCCAAAATCCACCAGAGGACCAAAGCTACCTGATACCCAAGCTTACGAATTTGAATGAACCCATCCGCACATAGAACTAGACATCTTGAGTTAGACAAATGGCTTCTTCCGTTTTGAAGATTGATTTACAAGCCTCTGTTGGGAACGGGGTAATGGCACCTTAGAACGATGAGAACTGGTCAGTTCATCAACAGACGTTACGTCTTCTGGATTCCACCTTGCGGCGCGGATAAATTCGTTTGGAAGGCAAGACGGATCAGAAACGAGGCGACATATGCCGCGAGCAATACCTTGTAAGTGCTTATCACTTCCAATACTATGCGAGGGGACAAGGGTGATAGCACGACCTGCTTGGCCCATTCTACCCGTTCGACCGATTCGATGAACGTACTCGTCGAGACCCAACGGCAATCCGAAGTTAATAACTACTTCAACTTTAGGAAAGTCCATTCCGCGTGCTACGACCTACAGTAAAAGCAAAATGGGATCCAAAGTTATATCATAGCCATAAATATTAACCAATGAGTCGAAATGATTTCTAAATGAGATGACGCGGAGGTGATTTTTGAAGCATGTACTGGTGACGTTGACAAAACTAATGATGCTGGTATTAAAGGCTTGAAAATATTTGTTTAATTGTCTACCGAAAAGAAATGGCTATGTATATCGCCGCCTTAAGTTATTGAAGAGGAAATAAGTCGTAGATCCAGTAAATGTTACCAGCATAACCAAATGCACCAAACAACTCTGATAAAAAAGATACAGAATGTAAATGACATACAGAAGACGCCACAAGTATGTTTGCCTTTCCATCACGAAAGCAATTCACGCTATGGTTACGACGTGCTTGTGAGCGATCACCGTGGATAGAAACCGAATTAAAGCCTTGTCTTACCAAGCACCGATCGATCAAATCGACCTCTCGCTTGGTGTTACAGAAGACCAATACTCGCTGTTTGCAATCGACAGACCTACACTGCAAGTCTCCTTTCACACTTTCTGCACAGGAAATATCTGGAACTAAGAAAAACGTGGAGGAACACAACCCCAATAAGCATACACTGGAGAAATACCTACCAGCAGCTTCAGAAGTAAGCACAGTGACCAGGCGATCGAACATATTGGTCGGAAACACACCCCGACCATGATTGATTTCTTTCACCCACTCAACCTTCTGTATAATCTCCTTTGGGACAGTAGCTTTCAGTTGTTTGAAAGCGTCCTCACTGGAGTGCCGATTCCGGATGACAGCCTGACCCCAAACAGGCACAGGAAGCTCGCCAGCACCGACATCGTCGCCGCGAACGACGTTAAGGGAGATGCAACGCGATCCACGGAGAAAGTCACGAGCAAGTAGAGCGACATTTGGGGGAAAAGTTGCACTAAAAAGAGCAGTCTGTCGATCCTCGCCATCAGGAAGACCGTAAGTACGCGATTGAATAATTTTCCGCAATTGCGGTTCAAACCCCATGTCAAGAAGGCGATCTGCCTCGTCTATTACTAGATTTCTAGAAGAGCAAAAAGTGCTCCGGAAGGAACGGAACGACTAGAAAGCATGAATCTCAAAGAGTCCCGAAAAGAATTCCCTTAATTTATTAAAATTGCATAAAAATTACCCGGACAAAACAGTTGCTGCGAAGAGACAACTGTGAGAGCGATAAATCGCCCAGAGTAAAAGTGCCTTTTATAAGCAAAATTTAAATCAGAAATCCACCTTTCAGCAACGAGACATTATGCGCCATATAATAGTTAAGGCTAAGAACGGGCATCCCTCACCTACGTACCTGCAGAAAGAGAGATTGAGCAGGCGTTCTCCCAAGAAATCCAGAAGTCTTCCAGGAGTAGCGACAATTAAATGAGAACCACGGCGTATTTCCGATATTTGCTGACCAGGTTTCTCCCCTCCATAAAGCGCGACGGGACGCACATGAGTTCGGTAACAGAGCTTTATAAGCCAGAGAATTTGGAATGTGAACAAACACCTCTATTCTCCCAAAGAAACAGCCAATTAAAGTATCTGAATGAAATAGAAGCACGAGTAGAACAAATAGAAATATTCACTAATTAGTCAGCCCTCTTTAAAAAATTGGAGTTAATTTGAGATAAATAAATAATCACAACCCCAAATGCAAGAGAAGGCATCACCTTACTGGCCTCCAGCCTAATTTGATGGGCTAGTTCTCGAGTTGGTGCGAGAATAAGTGCCAAAGGAAATTGTACCTGATAGTTGTTATCTGCCTGAAACGGAACAACAAATGCTTGTCTAACCATATCAAAAGGCAAAATGGAGATTAGTGGAAAGGTGGCATAACTACGTAGTCCAGCACAACTGCCAGATCAACCAAAATACAAGAATGAGGTAAATTTGCGTTAATGGAAATGATAGGATGATATCTTTCTGGTTTAATTAATGCCTGTTTAGACAGCTAAAAACCACTTGAATCCCAAGCGCAAAAAACTCAAGTAAAGACTTTGGCATGCAGACACTATGAAGGCAAACCAACAAGAGCGGTCATGGAGTCTGCCGGATAAGTACGCATGATGCGTTGAAGAATCGGTAGAAGGTAGGCAAGAGTCTTCCCAGATCCTGTTTGTGCTGCCGCCATAAGATCGTATAACCCCACATTCCTACTACTTGCGCCCGCTGAAGGATCGGTCAGAAGCAAAGGTATGGCATGCATTTGAACCGGCGTCATATTGGTAAGATGCAGAAGTGAAATATTATGCAACAACTTCCTATCCAGAGGGAGATCGCCAAACTAAAGAAAATAAGAGTAACTTAGATACTAAGTCAAAAGATGATTAAATGTAATAACCTTGCCTTGGTATACGTTGTGTAGGACAAATTTTCGGTAGCCGGCTTCCCTGTCGTGTAAACAACGCCGCCAGAAAAAATACGCGAGCTCTCATAGACATTAGTTTTGTTTGAAAATAACTTTGTTTCCAAAGCCTTATTTTCAGGACGATGAATCGACCACACGGATGGAGGATAGTATCCTGGCGTTTTAAAAGCAGTGCAGTCAGAATCACTTAAGGAACATTTTGGCGTTGACCCAAAACCACTACTCCCTTCAGCTTTGCTTACACTAGAATGAAAATACCGAGGAATACCGAGGATTACAATAGTGAGAAACTCCGCAAAAACGACCGTAAACCCGAAACAGCAGACGAGCACATGCAAATCACCGGCAACAATTATTCCACCCGCCCAAGAAGAATAAAACTGGTTGACTGCACCAACTCCAATAAGTTAGTACAGGGGCATGAGAAATTATGGACTCTTAATTGAGTAGGAAATCCCAAATACCGAATCCTTCTTCGAGTAAGGGAAATATTTTCGGTTCCTTTAGGATGCGGTATGAAAATTCTTATAGTGTATGCCCGATAAAATACACACAAAATCAGTGGGCTTAATGCAATGTCATCTTCTCCCAATAATTTCGGTATTATGTCGGGTTTCTCAAAAAGGCATTATCTTTGGGACCAAATGCATGCTTACAATGCGGAAAGGATAAGATTTGGGACTTTTGCTTAACCTGCGTGCTAACTCACCCACACAGGGGCAAGCTAACAGCCAGAAGTACGGTTGGTCACATAAGCAAAGCATTGCACTTAAGCTTCCTTCTTTTGATCGACGACCCAACTTGATGCCTTCTTCCACTGAGTGAAAAATCTCGGAACGCTAAAATGATGACAATGGAATTAGACTTTGCTATGTTAGCATTTCTGTCCTCGTGTCCAGCGAATGCGATATACTCATGTGGTTCAAAATAAGTGTAGCGTCCCGAGGCTTCCAATGAGGTAGTAGAAGGCATAAGTGCGGTTGAATGCATGTATTCCGAAAGCAATAGGGGAAATGGGGACCTGAGCGTGGCCCGAAGGCCAGCCCACGTGTACAGGGCCCAGACAAGTCCTAAAGTGACGGCCCAACGTCAGATAGTCGCATAAACAAAGCATTACAATAAGTGCGTACTCTTCAAGCACCAAACTCTTCGGAGTCTTTGTAATAAGAGGATTGAGAATTATGTCTGCGTTGGGCACTGTAGTGGTTTATTGAGGTAACTTGCAGGAGCAAGCTGGTCTTTGGGCCACGCCAAGGCCCCATCCCTTCGTCTCCTCTTAGAATGCACGCATTCTGCCCAACGTAGTACCTTTTACATGGTGAGAATGTCTCGGTTCGCTACAGGCTCTGTCTTAATTGTCCCTCGCGCATGCTATTATGATATCATCTCGAAATTTTGCCCATCTCCTGGTATACAAATCTAGGTGTTGACCGTATGCTTAGTCCCTTCCATGTAGGACCGTATTAAATTCCGGATACCCGTTAAACATTGGTTTTAGATCCTCGCTCCAGCATCGACTCCGAGTACAAATGCTAGTCAACAGAAAATACTTCACATAATTCTTGCCCTCAGATCAAAAGTAACCCTGGCATAGTTAAGGCAACTGAGATCGTAAAGTACTATGCCCATTTCAATGGCACCTGATGACTGGGGCATTTGACTCGTCGATGTTTCCTTGCAGCGCCGAGTGTTATGGTAGCTGAAACTGGAAGGTGGGTGGCGTCCAGAACATAATGTGTCTGTTGGTTGCAATGTACTTATCTTGGGCATTCTCGAGTGGGTTGGCTTTTATGTTAGCTGAAAACCAAAGCGCCCCCCTTTTCTCTTAGTTAGCACGTATTTTTGTTCAATTAAATGCCCTCTATCAAATGAAAGGTCCCGAGACCCTACATAGGCCTTAAACTATTGACGTGCACGTCTTCCGGTTAGCTAAGTAAGCTGGCCTTCAAGTCAATCTAATCTTCTACTTCTTCCACTTCTCTCCAGTTAGTGGTACTCATTTATGCCTATCAAAAGAGATAGGAGACTATTAGGAAGCATATCAACCCAAAAACATGCGATAGCAACACCAAGCAAATACAGTTTAGTAAACTTCTATATAACTCAGAGGGCAAAACTTGAGCTATCATACCGTGGATTAAATATTCGCGTGATATTATGAGGCATTTTATTCGCTAATAGAAGGCACTGTACATGGCTAAATGCTCACAGTTATGCGGAAATCATAGTAGAAGCGCAGGTGCCCACCCCACGCAGCAAAACCAAGGCGGTTGCCACCTCTACAATGTGGCACAATGGACAAATAGCTATTGTAGCGTCCCGGAGCTTTCAACTGAGTATAAGGGAACATAAAGTAGGGGGGTAAATGCATGTATTCAGGGGAGAACAAAGGGATTAGACATGAGCGCGGCCCGAAGGTTAGCCCACACGCACGAGAGCTTGGCGGATCTTAAAGTAACCGCTGGACATCAGGTGGTCACATGTTCAAAGTATTGCAATTACAAAATTCGTCTTTTCCCCCCGAATAAGTGTTGGAAAATCATAATTGTCATTTTGAGGATGTGAAAGTAATCCTTTGTTTGTGCGACCGCCCATGGTTCGGTGATTACTTTGGCATTCGTCTGGCACTTGTACACGTGCTTTGGTCTTCCATCCAATATCCATTCCGTTCTTCGCCTTTTTAGAACACATGTAGTTATTACAGCCTAATGTCCTATCCAACCAATTGGGAAGTTCCGGGGCTCTGCATTGTAAATACACTATTATTTAATGTCAAAAGATATTACATTTATAACGCCAACCGTTCCTTGCTCGTGGACGTCGATCTTTTATAAAATAATGCGCAAAACTTGTAGTTCTTATGTGGCTTAAATGAAATCACAACAGAGTAAGTAGCGCAGTAAGCAGAACTTTTAAGACATTTATAAAATTCTTCAAGATGACACTGTTTAGCATGCCTTCTTTTGAATGAGGCAGTTGGCGCACGTAATGCTTTCTTTAGATGGACTCATTACTTTTGTTACGCAGTTTCTTATCCAATAGGATCGGCAGTTTTGTGTTCCCGAAATTTGGCTGGCTAGACTGCGGTGTTGCACTGTTGCTGGCTTCAAGACTTTGTGTATCATGGTACATTCCCACTGCACAGTTGGTTCTTCTCAATGCCTATTTGGCTCTGACTTCTTTGTTAGATTTTGACTTCATAAATGCACGCAATGACTTCGTGTTTGATGGCTCTTGTTTTCACGTTTTCTTTTGTAGGACTTGCGCCGTAGCTTTAGGACCTATTTTATTATAGTTTACTATGCATCGAGCTCAAACACACCAGGATATGGTCAATTTCTGTGTACCATAGGTTTTGAAGGCACATCTACCGAGTACTGTGCCAGTCTACCTCATAGCCAGAAAAGCTATGGTTCCACCATCAGTGCTACAATGTTGGGATTTATCTAGCATGTTAGTGTTCCACCACACTATAACTCGTGTCGCCTTTTTTGCCGTCATGACTTTATTTTCTCTCGTGTCTCATAATGCGTCTGCTCTAACGAATCTACCAGATCCAAAGTGGAATTAGTATATGGCGGACTCAGCTCATTTGCCGGTTCCGAGGTTACAGAAACTACAGCTCACTGGTATTCTGTAACATTCATTTGTTTTCTCTATTGGATATTCAAATAAACGATATTGAAGCCTTCTTTGTCAGGACTCCTCTTGTTTTGACTGTTGCATATTGCAACCATTCATCGCAATTTCTCCTATCTTTTACTAGTGTACAGAATGTTCTTTTGGGAATGATCGTGTGCTTTTTCCAGTAGGTCACTTGTTACATTGTTTCAATTCAAAGGGGAACGTTTCACGAACATGAACACCCATACTTATTCGTCTGCTCCACCTCTTTTGATTTGGCTTCACTTGCTTTGTATTGAGCTTTACTGTGAATACTTTTCCTGATATTTGCCATCGGGCCTGATTTCTCTCTATGATGTTTGTTTTGTATTGCTAGTCTGGTTATGTAATATCAGCACTGTTACGGTCATTGTGGTCTGCGGTAATGAAAATTATAACTATTTCGGGGAAAAGGTGTGTACTGTGCGATCCTCAATTTTATCAAGGGGAGAGGTTTCGCTTCCTTGATTAGAAGTTAGCATTTGTTAATTAACCTTGAACATGCCCAAGTTTTTCGCTGTTCCGTTGTTACATCTCGACAAGTGTTTGCAGGAAGATTGGTTTCCTCTGGTTCTTCTTTAATTGTCCTTTTTATTTTTAGAAAGTGCTCAACTGGTTTTCGGGATTATGGCTTTCAGTGGTGCATGGATTGGCCTCGGCCTTTTTATTATTTGTACATCGTTCACTGTTTTGGAATATCAACGTTTTGGTAACATGATCCTCTTGCGTAAACCCTCGATCTAGTTTGATGGACCTCTTTGGATTACATTTGCTGAATGCATGGTCACAGTAGCTGTCTGTCTCATTCAACTCAGGTCCAGTTCCTTTTCTATTGTACGAAGTTTGAAACAGGGTTTCTTTGTTTCAGCTAGAGAGCACTCTCTGGTAATTTCTTCTCACACTTAACAATTTGATAGAATATCAAATTGTCTCTCGCGTTCGCCCTCATGATAATCTGCAACAATTTATGCCTGTATTACATGGATATGTCAATGTATTTCGTTGCGCGTTCTCTAGCTGTCCCCATCAATCTGGTAAGTCACATATTGTCGCATAACGCTTGTTTAATTTGTATAATTGTTGTCGAGGGCTGCCCTTCATTATTCCTCTAGGTATTTTTATTCTTTCTGTCTAAATTTTTCGTCGACCTCGGGGGGTGGGTTATTGTAGCATCATCCAGCTCTTAAACAGTTCCATTAGTTTTCAATTTGGCACTCTCCTCCATAAGAACATGGTTATTCATGGAATGGTAGAGATTATTCTCAAAGACTGTTCCTTATTTCAGATTTTTACGTACCGTAGTCGGTCAGTGAACAATTGCATTGGTGTACTTTTGGGCGCTCTTTTGGTGTTTGTTGGGTATATCATTACATTAATTGAGGAGAACTTGACTAGTAAGTTCTATGCAGACACGTAAATACATTTCAATTTACATTGCAACAGTCAACATTCCTTATCTTATTCAACCCTGTGTTTCTGTTCAGGAACTTGCTTCAATTTCATTTCACATAATTTGTGCCTGGGAAGAACTAGTTCCTTAGGCAATGTTTTGTGCTTCGTTTAGTTCGGTTGCGAACATTGGTATAGCGGTTTTTTAAGCTACGACAATCAATTTAAATGCATGGACATTGCAGTACTCGAATGGTTATCAACAATGCTAGGCGATTCTATTCAAATGGTGCATACAGTAACGCCTCGGTGATCTACGTGCTCTGCACCTCCATTAATCAGACCTTTGAGGGGTACCAAAGGCTTATTCCTGTTCTAAAACCGATGGTCACCGTAGATACATATTATCTTTCGTCAGTGTGTAGTTTCACATTTCTCACGATACTTATCGACGGGTGGTGGTAAATTTATCAATCACTCCTCCAATACGGGTGATCAGATGTCGCCATTCGAGAATTAGTGAATTAGATTTTCTGAGTTTGATTCAAATGTTGCTGTTCATCTATTCGGTGGCAGTACCAATTACAGTCTTGTCACTGAGGTTCATCCTATTTTCTTACCTCTTCGCTTCCAAGCTTTGATAGAATGTCGTTTGTAACTGAATAAATTTTTGGATTACCCACTTTGATAGATCTGGGATGAAGATTGACAGCACAATTTATGAGTATTATAGTGCACAGTTTTTATGCGGTTGCTCGAAACGTTATCGATCACCCGTCTTAGTGGCTCAGATGAAGCCTTTATCCATACTCGCTTGGCACTCACCAAGATTTTCTTTTTAAGATCTATTGATTGCTGAAGGTGTCGTTTTCGGCGTTCTCTCTTCTCTGTTCGTCGTCATCTACTACCAGGAGGCGTGTCGTCTTTCGTCTGGCAATAACTATGACATTCATCTGAAGCAGGTTTACTTAAACAATGTCGTTTGCAGCCTCGTTACACTCATAGCTATTACTTTTACTGAGGCTTCGGAGCTTATGTTTCTCCCATATTCTCCCTAGTAAGTTAGCTAAGCTTCAGTAAACACCTTTGTGTCCTTATTTCCAATCTAAGAAAGGGCAGGGCTTTTTATGTTAACGTATTTGAGCGCTTTCATAGCACAGCAGAGTAGTGCATGCTTTGGGTGGTCCAACCGATGGGTTAACAATATTGCTACGTATGAACCGGTTTTGTACTTGTGAGGAGGCGCTTCTCCCGCTAGTGTATGCTCTCAGTTGCATTTCATAATTTGCTGTTGCGTTTCCACATACCGCACCCTGCTCTTCAGTTGATATTCACGGTTCTCACGTATTCGTGTTGGTTAATTATTTCTTCTTTTTAACACGAGACATTGCGGCTCATAAAGGTTAATACGTCAGATTTGAGTTGATTTCTCAGAACTTTGCATAAATGCTGTTTGTGGTCTGCTCGAAGATCACACCTTTTTCGAGGTAATCTTTCTCTCACAATGAGCTGCATAAATTAACTCTCATTCCCCTTAAGAAGAGGCTCATATTGGTTAATATGCCACCGCCTTTTGAAAACACCCACCAAAAAGCTTCAACCCCATCCTTGCTATTTTTGACGTCGAATACTTGAGCACGCCGGGATTTCTCTTTTTGAATCAAATAGCCGGTATAAAAGTACTTCTGAAGAGTCCATCGAGATGAACATCAAGTAATTTTAGTTGGTGCATAGTTTATTTTGTGGTAGCCATGTTACCACGCCGTTGAGTGTATTTTTAGTTTGAATGTTTGATTTTCATGCGAGCCGAAAGTACTGGATGTTTTCCTTATATTCTAGGCTCGTTTTGTATAGATATAGTTTAATTCTATCGCAAAGTGTACTATCATTCATGTATAAAAATAATTTTACTTCTGGAAGCATTGCTAGTTACGCTCATCCTTTCAAGCATTTCATCTGTGAAGTGTGCTTTTAAAGTCTCTACGGGGCTTAATTAACCCAACGCATACTTGTGACATGCTTTAGGTCATGCATAAACAATGTATTTTGTTGTGCGGTTATCTATTTTTGCTCTCTATCGGCTTCCCCTTTATCATAATGTCCTTTTCTGAATGCACAGCCTAGAAACAGTGCTCTTCTGGTCGCTACTTACCCTAAGCTGTGTCACCTCGTCCTTCGTGGGTACAGTTGTGCTCCGTGAAGCCACGACTCACTCAACAGGCCGGCTAGAGTTGATTGGTCTGGTGCGATCTCTCCTCCAGACTATTCTGGCTGTGGTCATTTTCCGCGTCTACACAACCGGATTCTGGTGGGTGGGTGTGCTGCTGACTGCGGCGGGGAGTGCTATCTACTGGAGGGCCTACATGATTCACGTCACCGATCCTCTCAGCACAAACAATATTGCCAAAGACAGTCTCCCGTTAACTAATAATTTGATGAATTAAACTTTGTTACCTACACCATTCCTTTCTCTCTATTTTGCATTATCCTTTTCAATCGGGCTGTAAGAAGTTATCACATCATACTCATGTTTTGTTGTAGCTCAATTGTCTTTCTGCATTGTATAATTAAAGCCATTTGCGCAGATCAAATTTGTACCATCTTTTACTTCAAATCCTCGCTCATTTTCTATGAAATGGTCCAACAGTCTCAGTGGAAAATCTGGGTATGTTTCGTATGCCGTTGTTTGCGAATTTTAATGGCCCTTTGGTGGATATGCTGTATACTCCGCATCGTTACCTTAATTTTTAATGTAGGACTTTGGGAAAGGAGTTACACTTTCTCCTTCCGAACACGTCGTAAATAGGAACACTGTGATGGCAAACCGACACAAAGCTGGCGAGAGACATTGGATACTCTTTACTAGTCAGCGGTCTTGGTAAGTTCTCTTCATTGCTCATCAGAACTCTTGTCCTGAAGACTGATGACTGTTTAGCGAAATGCATCAATTAGGAATTGTAACAAAATACGTGGGCGTTGAAGTGGAGAATTGATGCAAAGGTGCATAATGCACGTCACAGCCATATCCTTCAAAGCTTCTCTCTGGAGTGGGCCATACAACTTTATGAAGCGTATAAGCTAGTAGGAAATTTCTCATCCCTACATTGGTCATATCTTGAATCGGTAGTTTTCAAGTTATAGAGATTAAGGTAGCAACCACCAGCCTTAATATTATTGAAGCTAGTGCTAATTTTTTGTAGCCTCTTTTGATTGATATATACTTGCACTCAATTCGAGCTGAATCAGTTCTTGCCTTTTGAGCTGAAATGTTACATAACGATGAGTAAATTATGGGTATATCAGAGTTTAAAAAATTCTCAGGTAGCACAGTTGCACAGTATATTGGTTCAGTCTTCTTTGCCAATGGAAGAGGCTATAAGACTCGGCCAAGCTATGTATCATCGATATTCTGAAAGGTGGCAGAGCGGTTATTAACATCAAGGTTTTCTCTTTACCGAAAATGAAAGTTAAATGATCGTCTAACGCGTTGCATAACCCTTCTCTCCTTTCAGTCGTCGTCCTTACGGCTTTTCTCGGTCATTCTCGCATCAGCCATCATAGTGTAGTCGATGTTGCGAGGAGGTGTCAACTGTACCATACAATTGAGAAGCTACTTGACTGTAACTTCGCTGATCCGTCTTGGTGTTTCTGCTCAATCTGAAGTTTTGGGAACCGTACTGAGAGGAGGGAGGAGTAGGTGGTAGGCTCGTGGTGAACATCATGTGCGCCTGCAATTGGGCATGGGGAAACCAACAAAAATACAGAGTAAACTAACAATGGGCAAAACAGCACAGTACTGCGAGGCTGAGGTTCCGCTAGCAATCCTTCCTACCCTTTTTCTTCATCCTAGAGTTGTCAAACTGTATCCATCGGAGCTTTAGAGGAGGTATAGCGCGAGTTCGCATCGGCACTCTCTTAACATGGCAATTGTAAGCAACGTCACAATAAAAAGTTGTACTGAGGATCATGACACTTTTGAACTGCGAAGATAAACATCATATTTACCTCTTCTTTTATGGGTCTCCATTCATCTGGTCACAACGTGAGCACTGACCCCACAACAGTAGAGGTTAGGGTGTTTCGTTGGTTCGTTTTCCCCTTTCACCAATGTAGAGCTGAGACCCCTCTGAAGGGAGTAGAAGATACTATATTTAGACCAAATATATGTTTCCAACACAGGACAGAGTTTGAATGCTGGTGATATGGCTTTGAGGCTGGTTTGCTTGACAGAGGTTCTTAGGGCTCCTTTGCGAAAACAGTGCGTTGGGAAGCTAATGTATATTTTATTGTAGCTCTGGAGCCGTGACAGAATTAAATCGGGGAGATCTTGGCTCCACAGAACTTAATAAGGATGTACAGTCAAAGTTGTCGTCAGTAATGCGTGATTCGATGTGGATAGTCCTGAATATATCGACGCCATGATGGGTTGTAATATGATTTATCCTTTAGTTCAGGCCAGGTGACACTGTGATTAGGTTAGCCCAGCTGCTGGCAATTTATGCTTCTCTTGGCGCATGTATCTCTACACGGAACGGTGATAGACGAGCAATCACCGCACCCTTATTGTTACAGTACTCAGTGCAACGAAGTGTGCGTGTTATTCAGTTGTATGACAGAGCGCTTGCACACTTACTTGACAGACATTGGTTGTGATGGCAACAGCTTCAGGTCAATTAGACTAGTTACAGTACTTTAAGGTTGCGGAATTAACGCTAAGATGTCATCTGATGACTATTGCAGAGATAAGAAACCGTAGGATTAATTGTGACTGGTTTGGAGGCGTATCCTAGGGGGAATGCAAGCCATTATCCACCAAACACTTAGGACTGCACATCAGCCTGATAAAATATCTGTGGGAGTGATTAGGAGGTTCCATTGATGACTTGTTTTCCTTCATGTGAGAAATGTCTAGATCGCATTTCATCCCTGCACAAGAAAGCCGACTGCCAGCGAGTTGGGCCATCAGATGAAGCCCTTGCTGTGTACACACCCACGGTCACCATGACATGCACAATTAGAAAGGCGGGCTTAATTAAAAATAATGCAAAAGAGAAAGGTCGCATAATTGTGATTGCAAATTGGTACTAGAGCGCTTACCACTTAGTCATCAGATATCTAAATGATGCTTTTAATCGGCTCACATTTTACAGGTAGGAAGGTTTGTCTGAGGTTATGCATCCCACTTTTTTTAATGCAAAAATTCCATTTAACGAATTAGGGAGAGCACTTCGCGACTGAGGGCGTAAATTGAGCATCACGCCTCCTACACACTACAGATTGACGTGGCTCGAGGTATTGTTTGCGTGCACAAATTTTGATGGTTTTGACGGTATTTACTCATAACTACATCATTTTACCGCCATATAGCCTTTTCCAATTGCCATAACGTATGCATGCGCCGTATCCAAAGCTTATCCTGAAAACGAGAATAAGCACAGTGCTTTGACAGTGTGTTATTGGCGCATATTTGAGATCTGAGATGCTGACGCGACCTAAAATTACAATATCGGAGAATCAGACAACTCAGTACCAAAACCGAAAGTTGACACAACACATTGCATGTACAATATTGACGGTCGCGGTGACGTGTGACGCAGTCTCTGAGACGCTGATCAAGTTATTAGGCTTATCACATCACAGCTGTGAAGGGATCACTTTAAGTCCCTGTCATCATCCGAGTCTAAGCTATGGCAGTCCTCCCTACCTCTACCACAAATATATTCCACCCGAGTACTGTCTTCTTCCGTCTTAAAAGAAGTCCTAGGAAGACAACGCATACAGGACGAGGTTCATTGCACTTTAAGCTTGAAAGCCATAGTTACTCAACTTATGCCAATTCAGCCTACATACTAGCATCGACCTTTAGCTTTGTGGCAAGCATTAAGGCAATCAATGAATGCCTCTGTTGATTAAACGCATAAGGTCAAAAGTATGTCGACAACGTTGTGTGACTTCAGTGGTCCTACCTCCAACCAACAGTGAGTAGATAATGGCTCCTACCAAATTGTGATAGTTGCGTGCCAAAATTGCCTCTCAGGCAGGTCGATTGGGTTGAGTGTTAAGGTTGAGATAGAATGCTCCTTATGCAAAAATAACCACTTTTTTTCACTTTAAATCAACATTTGAAAGCGCCTTCAATAGTGCTTGATGCCGAAGAGTTAGACTTCTTGACCGCTCAAGCAAATCATTTGTTTGAAGATTAAATTAGTTTTGATGTTAATGCATTGTGTAATCACTAATGTCGCCTTTTAAACCGAACTGAGCTGCAGATACTACCACAGTATATGTACTCCGATATTCTGAGCAGGTGACGAAACAAGCAACCAGATCTGCGCTAACTAAAAGATCACCCTGCAAACCATGGCCGCTAGGTTTATGAATCCCCTAATTTGGCCTCTTATCGTAGGCCAATTTATCATTTTTTAAAATTCTTTGCAGTAACTTCCTTCCCTCAGAGGTTGACCATCCTTAGCAAATGATATCTCTGAGGGCATGAGCAGCGCACTTAAAGACGATATCATACGAAATTAAAGTACCAATTACGCTTCAGTGCATAAAAGACTTGAAGGACACCGTCAAAAACCCACAAACTAAATGACAGAGAGCAGATGTGAGAGTAATATGACGATATGCTGTTTTCCACTAAAACTGCATCTACTAACAATTTCCTGGACAGCTATTGACAAAAAACTTCATTTTCGGCTAAAACTACCCATAGGTAACCGCAAACAACTTACGATGCCTTTCACTTCTGCCACAGAAACCCACATGAAAGCAGCTTGGTACGAAGGCTTAGCTATTCGTGACAAATCACTGCAGAATAAACAGCACCTAATGACAGCAGCCACTAACGCCTTAATAAAGAAAGATAAATGGGAGTGAAACAGTCTTCTCCAACGCCCTTGCTCGAAAGAACGAGCCGCCCTACTCCATGAGCAATTTCCCCCAGAAACTCAGATCCAATTACCAATTCCCGCAGACCATACTCGTTTAATTGAACGGCACCCAAAATACAAAGCAGCCTGTTGATGAAAGTCAAATTGCGTTCCAATAAATCCCATAAATTGTTCAAAGAAAGGCGACAGCGCAAGACTAACTTATTAATAACTAAAAAGTCAAGTGGAAGACAGCTTATGCATGTTTTCTGATCCCCAATTCTGCTATCTACTATTAACAATAAGTAAAGCAAATAGTCTCACCAAAAGTACCGTGCACGTCACCAAACCCCGAACGTTTAACTGTCACGTTTTGAAACGAGGACAAATAGAAATCAGTGCTCCACCCTAGCTTCATCAAAAGTCATGAAGACTATCATGAAACGAGGAGATCACCGGGAATTCCCCACGACTGTGAAAAACGGGTAAATAAAGTACAAGAGAATTAATTAAGTGATTCGATGCATAAAAAAGAATCTACTGCCGACTACCAACTCTGCCCATCCCACCCTGTAAAATCGCTTTCCTTAACACTCTGAAAAATACAAGAATAACAGCAGACGCACATAAAACCATCTAACAAAAGTGCTAAAAATGTGAACAAGAAATTCGAACTCGACTATTTACAATAAGTGTCCACAAGTTTAACCAGACACAATATCGCCGGCACTAGCCCGACGTATTTTTTCGCTTATATCAGCGGCAGCAGCTGATGCGGCTTCGAGAGGATCAATGGACTGAGAAG
Organism: Hydatigera taeniaeformis; assembly: GCA_900622495.1. Taxonomy (NCBI): domain Eukaryota; kingdom Metazoa; phylum Platyhelminthes; class Cestoda; order Cyclophyllidea; family Taeniidae; genus Hydatigera; species Hydatigera taeniaeformis. The sequence continues at coordinate 18,001 of UYWX01020545.1, read as the reverse complement.
GGACTACAGACAGCTGTGAAGTTAGGGGTTCAGTGGGTTCAGCTCGGGATGACTGACATGAGGGAGAACGATGACGAGAGGTGCGGCGGTGACGGTGATGACTACGATGAGATTCTCTCTCGCTGCGTCGTCTCGACTCGCCAGATCGAGTGGAGCGCGAAACACCAAATTCGGCTGCAGATCCTGTAGTGGCGCCTGCAGGAACATTACCTGAACTGACCGAGGGCACCAATGAGTGGTCTCTTTCACGAGACCGCTCACGTGATCGGTCCCGACGACGCTCACGTGATATGCGTCTCCGAGACGAGCGTTCACCATGGCGAACGAAGTCTCGAGAGGATTCATCATGGTAACTAAAGATTAATTGTTGAAACTTCTATTTCATTTACCAAGAGTATGGAAGAACGAAAAATGGAGAAAACTGAATCTACGAATCACACCAACGCTCATTGAACATTTTTAACTGACGATTTGGCCAACGAGATGGACATACCTCCTTACTAAATACAGCCAGATATCACTTGACAAGAGTATTAAAATATTGGATCAGAAAGTCTCAATAAATACGCTACTTAAACGCAAGCAAAGTTGTGTCAGGGTGAAAAAATGATCACCCTCCATTCCTCCAATCCTAGTATCCTGTGATTTTCACTCAAGAAGCAGTGTCAGACCAGAAGGCAGGGCGAAAATGAGGATGAGGTAGAATGTCACCAATCACCCTCAGTCCTACCTTGATGTGCAAACCTGGAAACCTGCGTCTTGCAGGTGTCATTGACTGTTTCGATTGAATTGTAAGGATCACTTTTGGTCGCACCTCCTTCCAGCGCTGCCTAGCCTAGAGAAGCATCCAGTGCAGCCCTCAAAATCGAGTTCAGTCCTTTTCGTACATTAAATAATACGAAGTCAGGTCCACTAAATTTAGCCGATTTTGTGAAACAGTGAATTGATGGCGCCTGGCAGAGAAGAGAATGTTTAATTCTGCACCAATACCCTGATACATATTGCATATAATTATCGGTTAGTTCCTCGATTCCTCACATATTACAAATCATCTCAATCTCTCCACATCAAAACATCATGCATTCTTCCCATCGCAGCATTTACCCTATCAAAGGCCCTGTTCCGCACAGAGGAAAAGTGCCCTTAAAACTACACTCCAAAAACCCACCGTTTTACGCAGATTTGAATAAACATGGATAGGCAGCTAAGACAAGGCCATATTTGGTCTAAAAATTGGATTGGGGTTCAAGTGATACTGGAGTATGATGCACTCACCGTCTACTGCGTCCTCCATAGTGGTAGTCCCGACTACGCGATCGACTGCGACGAGTGGTACGATGATCTCTGAATAGAATTAAACATACACGCAAAAATGAAAGTTAAACCAGTGGGACCGCTACATGGCAAGAGACGTACATGTTTTGATAGCTAGTGTTGAGTATTGTATTGTGCATGACTCGTGATACAACTAGTTTTAGGAAACCTGGGCCGAACCAAAGCAATCAATAAATGAGCCACACATCTCACACCAAACCCCAAACATTACTAAACTATTTCGCCCAACAAAATGCTATAATACGGCAAAATTCTACAGCTCACCGGTCGTAGCGACTTTCCTGCTCTTCCTCACCGCGATAGCGGGAGCGACGACAATCGTTCGACTCGTCTTCCGAACTTAAAAAAAAATGAACAGCATTAATACCCACTCCTTGTCCAACACCAGCGAGCAGAGAAATCCGCAGGGATTCCATCAATCACGACCCGTTTTTAAATAAAGACTAGTCAGGACGTTAGAACTGTAAACGGGGCTTTGCATGCAAATTAAAATCACATGAAAACCTACAACTGATTTTCTGGGGTTCTGTCCCTCCGATTATCTGAGTGATGATTTCTTCCGCCAGTCGACCGAACAGATTGAGTAGGAAATAGAGGAAGCAGTCCACCCCCAATGTTGGACTGTGGCCATTGATGACCTGATTGCTGAGAACTGAATCCTGATCCAAGAAGAGGAGGTGGTACAGAAGTGTTCGTAAATCCAGGTGGCGGAAAATTTAAAGCATTAGCAACGTTCCCGAAATGACTGAGGGCATCTCCAGCGGCAGGCGGAGCGAAGCACGGAGGGGGAATGTTAAAAGCCTGACCGGGCCCCAAAAGACCATTTCGCTTTTCCAATTCCTCATCACTAACTGAAGGGGAACGACCACGACCGCTAAGAACATGTATGTCCTTGTTCTGAAGTTGCTGCTGCTGAGGAAACCGCATGCCCGCTCGATGGCTTCCAGAAGAAATATTTGTCAGGCCAAAACCCGTAGCAGTACCAACCAGGACAGGCTTAAGAGCTGTGTTAGCATATTCCTGGCGAAGAATCTTTTGTTTTTCGCAATACTGCATCCACGTATCTTCTGTAAATCCATAATTGAAATAATCAGTGATGTCAGCACCAGGCCTTTTCCAAGGTTTGTCATCTTCGCCCAACGACGAAATATTAAACTCTATTGTAGGGACACCTTGTATACCTCCAGGGTCGTTTATGTTTATCCCTGCTCTTAACGTCTTCTGGCCTGCAATAAACGACACAATAGTAAAACAGGAAAGAGCAAAAAAAACCAGTCAGAGCGAACCTTGAGCACCAGCCTGCTGGGATCGTGCTTGATAAGTTGTACCAGTTTTGTAGATACTCCCCTTTGAAGGTTTAATTATTACATTAACAGTATCATCATCCTCATCAGTATCCTCCTCGTCACCAAATTTACCAATCGCTACGTCTGCAAAATCATCCCTCATAGAAGACTTATCAGCGTTGGCACTGTTATCCACTTCAGGATCATTTCCAATAGATGTATCAACGACGCTTACAGACGTGTTCGGAGAAATTGAAACTTCCAAAGCACCCTCAGGTAAACCGTTTGCATCACTGTCATTGGTCCCACCTATAAAATAAAGATACCACCAAATAATCACCTGAATCAGTGACAACGGCCCCGTCAGCTCCCAACTCCATGTTGTCCCACCCGGACCCTATTTAATTAGCGGCCTTCTCTGTAATAACAGTTATAACAAAAATTAGGCCAGTTTTTAAAGATCTAATGTAGTAATTATCAGACATCGTATCTGAGAATCATATAACTTTTGATGCCTGAAAGTGTGCAGTAAACTAGACACTCTTTAATGATCTATAGCTACGCAAAATTTAAATTTAACACGCATTTATTTATTTAGTTCAAGCGTATAGGAAAATTAAACTGACATAAAAAATAGCATATTATGCTTTCAGAACCTCCTCCGAAAGTCCGATGTTTAAGTCATTTCGCCGCGACCTAGAGCAGAAGGTTCGAATGAGGGTGTCCGCAGTAGAGGATGCCACGTTCTTCTGCGCTCAAGTTAAAGTACAGGCGTCGGGACTTGGACCAGATCTACGAGGACCAAAAGCCGGAAAACATTTCGAAACGACTTCGAGTAGCAACAGAGATAGACGAAGAAAAACCAGCCCTCGGTCAAATCTATTGTCTTTCCTGCGACAAGTACTTCTGCGACGTGCCCTCTTTAAAGGCGCACGAGAAAGGGAAGCCACACAAGCGTCGTGTGAAGGACTTGAGCGTGGAGCCTCACACTCAGGTAACGTTAGCTTCGCTAGCCCTCTATTTTGTCTCCCTTTTTGTGCATCTCCGAAGTGATAATGTCTCACGCATAGTCACCCCACTGGTGCTGCCACTTCGTTTAGTGCGAGTTTATTTCAGGATGTTGCGGATTGGGCGGCCGGCACTGGCCCCCCGCCCAAAATATTGCGTTTGCACGATCGGTTGTCGACGGAGCTGAAGGCGACTAAACCAGCGGAAGAACCATCGGAACTGAGATCCTGTACCTAAAGGACTCTTATAAACCTTCGTGCCATTCCGCCTTGGTATTCTCGTGTACTGACTTACGACCATGCCTCAACGTGACTCGTGGTATGGGACATCAGAGCGAGCCACCGGCGGGATTGGACCCGCACCCGAGTTCGTCCGGATGAGTTGGCAAATCAACTACCACCTGCGTACCCAGTTCCCGCACTAAATAAAGACTTGCACGAACGATCTCGTTTATTGTGAGAATTTCGCTGCCTCTCGACCTCTGCTGCATACAATTGTGTGAATGGAAGTCGGTGATTCAGAGTCAATATCCCCTACACAATTACTCACTGAACACAGCGAGCACTCATGGGCAGGGTTATGAAATTATGTCGAGTTTCGAGTACATTTGAGAGCCCCCAAATGGTTGCAAAAACGCGTCAGTTTCGCCTCACTTAGTAGCCGCGGACGTGCCGGCCGCAAGGATCAAGAGAGGCTTGACACTGATAAGAGAGCAAGCCATACCTGACGTTCGGAACCTACGGCCACCAACATCACCTAAAATGAATTAAATCAAATTTAGTCAGATGTTAGATCAGTTTTAGGAACACCGCACTTGGAGTAGGAATAGCGTATGTGTCATCAGCAGTCACCTACCAGCCACCTTGATCCACCGTTAACCTAAAATGGGCACACCCCGAAGCATTTAAGGCGACAATAGTCAACAATCAGAAAGTAAACCGCTATAATCACTATCATAGTGGTGCATGATCATCACATAAGTGCCATATACCTGATGTTCTGTTGCGCGAATTGGATGGAGGACGGATCACCACAACCTGTAGTAGAAGATGAATTGATGAGTACACATGAATAGTCAGATATCGACTTTCATCGGAAATGTCAGCCCGCCCATCGAAAAAAAATCATCAGAAGCTCACCTGCGAGCGCCACGCCAGCGGCAACTAGCATTCCAATTGCTGATTTAAAATTCAGCACCGACCCGACCAAACAATTAACACGATGGCTTGGACTTTTAATGATGCAGACACACTTGCATTAAGAACAACACACAGCTAATTCACTAATAAAAATTTCATAATTGATAATTATCAGATTTTTAATGTTTTTTGAAAATTGTGGATTGAAAAAGCTATATTTGGCATTAGGTTGACTAAATGGGACGACTTGATAATTCCATCAAGCTACTTTGTTAGGCGTCACCCACTAGCTAGTCAACCCTTTAAGCAATTACGCTACTGTAGTACTTACTAAGTCGACCACTTCTCTGTACTTTGCAAAGGCATGTGATTTCATATGCTTATCATTTAAAATCAGAAGTTGCTTGCTACCTCTCAGGCGTAGGCTTAACATAAGTAGTTTTGGGCTCCAATTTGATCGCTTCCATAGAGTTCTGCCTCCGGAGTGCGTTGCTAGACGTAAAGGCACGCCATGAAATAGATAGAGAACAAAGGTAGAGGGAAGGGAAATGTAATCCTGTTTGGAGGTCATATGGATTTTCCCTTAAGCGCGGTTGTGAAACAAACGCCTGTAGTAACACCACGAGGCTTAATAATTAGAGGTAAGTGCTGCTTTTGGCTTCAGCTTCGCCCTAAGGCCAAAAGGACGCTAACACAAAGGTAAACGAACAGTGTCTTTATACCTTTTAGGACGACCACCTGATATCTGGTGGTTACGTTCGTATTCGTCTGGTCCTTGTAGGTATGGTCTGGCATTCGGGCCAAGCCCACGCCTAATCTCCTTCCTTTCCCTGGAATACACACCTTAGACTTAACTTAATGCCTTCTTATATCTAGCAACCGCACCGGCGTTCCTCATGTTACACTCAAGTTATCAAACCATATCAGATGCTACAAGCAACTATCTACGAGCCAGCCTCACCAGTTGTTAGTTTCAATAAAAAGCGTTCGAAGGCGCTAACTCTCCCAGCAGCTTCCATTAGACCTGCAGTTACGCTCGGCCTTAAAGCAGAAATCATAATGGGAAACCTCGGTTAACTATCACTTATATCCAGGTCCAGTGCACCTCTTATGCACTGCTAAAGCTAGTCATCAATGATGGAAACGAGAATCGAGGTGGCGATAAAGCCGGGTTGGCTTTCCACTGCTACCAGTGTAACGTGGCGGGATTTTCCATTTGGTGATAGAAGGTGTTAGGCATGGCTAAGTACATGCATGCAAACGGAAGGGGAAGAGGATGGGCTGTGGTTTGGCTTGAGGACCACCCCACCCTATTAAAGGCAATGTAAGATACAGAGTGTCTATCAGCTGACTAGTCGAGTAGACAAAGCCTTACACCCATTTTAAAGTTGACTGTAATAAAGGGTCTCAATTTATTCCGAATATTATTATATAATTCACAGATTACAAGCCTAGATATACATATGTCTGCACAAGGAATTGTCTATTTTGGTCCATTGGAACGGTTCAAAAGCTCATTTTTCTGTGGCTCTAGACATGAACGCCTGCCTCTAACTTATAAGTCACGTTCACCCAAATCTTTATGCTTCGTGGCGGCATGTTGCATAGTTTACTGGTTACATCATTAATGATCGCACCGCCGCGGTCAGGCCTTTGGAAATAGTATTTATCTGTGTCTCATGTTTTCTAAAATCAAATGAGAGGTCGTGAGACGCCACACATCCTAAAAAAAAATAGTTAATTTAAGTATCTATATGATTAAAGGCATTTTGGTATTTATAGTACTCTTGTGCTTGAACTATGCAAGCTAAGCCTAATTTCCCACATCTTCCATTTGTTGCTTGTATTCTTAGCCACACCTAATACCTTCTCATAATTAATCAGAAGTGGTGCGAAGCTTTATCGGTGACAATGTATAGCGATCGCAAATTGTAAGCATTCTAATCATTTCGCCCACAGTTTATAACATTCCTCTTTGGTGTGGATGAAGAGTACACACTTCTGGGAGTAAACTCTCAAAAATTTTTTTAAACAGAAGGAATAATAATGATGCCTGAATTTGGTTCTACCTCATTCCAATGTCCGACGGGTGAACTACTAACACCTGAAGCGGCATTGCCATAGAAGCCCTACTTCGAATCCTCACCCCTTCATGTCTGTATTTTTTCCCGTTTTCCGATTACACATTTGTATTCAACCAGTGTTCCTCTAATATATACTAGCTTGTTTACGTGTACTTTTATAGGTGAGAGGCAGGAACCAATCGGGAACGTGAATCACGTGCGTGAAGTTGGCGAGAAGCCTCCCTCCGATTGATATCTCCAACTCACCTCATCTGTATCCCATTCCCCATCCTTCCTAATAAAGCGTCTGCAACCAGCTTCCTCTTGAAGTCTACTACAGTTCCAACCTCTGGGTACAATCGATAGTCAGCAGAAGATACTCTATAATCAATGTCCTAATAACTAACGTAAACCCAGACCTACTCGAAGGTGCTGAGGAAGTCGAGTACAGTTCTTTGGTCCCATAGCAGCTGATAAACGGCGCTGTCGCTTTGTGGATGCTCCCTTGCAGTCCCAGATATATTATGATGACTGGCGTTGGTGTAACAATGGTAGCGCTGATGACGTAGTTCTAAAAGGAAAAGAGTCAGAGTACTACTTTGTCCATGTGATCACCTTACGTCCGGCGGTTACTCTAATATTCGTCTTGATCTTGCACACGTGGGTCGGTCAAGGACCGATCCCTTCCTCGGCTTTTGGGAATACAAGCATTCGGCCCATCTTATAGCCTTCTTCTGACTAGCGAGAAGTCCCGGAGAGCTACAAACATTGAATGGACTTTAGTCAATAGCATTCTTCTACAATACTATCTTTTCTATAGTCCTGAGTATTTAAAAACAACGCATCAAAGATTTATTTTAAGTAAGTGTTACTTAACCGCTTCTCGTTTTATCGTCTTATCTGTCGCCGACACTATGACAACCAATCAGTATATATCTTGAAACTGACCATGCTTTTGGCTTCGACTTTTGCTTCTAATGGAAGTCGAAAAGGACGAACAAAGCTTCACTTTAGAAGACCCAACTTCCGATGCTGGATTTTTTTCAAACGCAGATTTTGATAATGGTGAATCACCACTAAAATTCTACCACTTGGTATGCTCTTTTTTTAATGAAAACTTGTAGCTACGATTTTCGGATGCTACTGACAGATTTCTTTTTTGTCTTGGAATTATCGGAAGCATTGTGACGGGGCTGGCGCAGCCACTTTCACTCCTGCTTCTTTCAAAGCTTGTGACTTCATTCACGGATAAGTCAAATGTTCCACTCGAACAGAAGATGCGCGTTTTCTTACCATACTACATATCCATCGGCTGTGTGACTTTTGTTATATCATTCTTACAAATGTTTGGACTTACTGTCTCCGCAAAACGTCAAGGCAGACGCATCCGTTTGCTATTATTTAAGGTTATTGCTGTTTCATAATAGCGGTGTTCCACTAGTGCCAATTTGAATAAAGATTAAGTTGCATTTGTTATTATATTGTATATTTTGTTTGATTCATCCTGATTTTTTGCGCATTCAAGTCTACCTTCAAGGGCTATTTTTGCCGTGAAGCCTCAATTTAAATTCATTGTTATTTTAAATAAAGTCATGAAGAAAATGACCGACAAAATAAATTAGCGCTTTAAGCATTGGTTAACATTTACTTATATAGTTGACGTAAGAGCCCTTCTTCAAATTTTCAACATAGCTGATAACTGTCGCATTTTAGGAATGCCCATGCAGATTTTTTAAGAATTTAGTTGTTTATCGGCCATCTATTGTTCTGTTGATCTGCAGAATATTCTACGACAGGATGTTGCTTGGTTTGATGAACAATCGTCTGGAAATCTTATCACGAAACTTAGTTACAACATTGACCAAATTGAGGGGGGCGTTGGTGATAGGCTTGGCAATTTCCTTCAGAATGTTGTCACTGCCATTGCAGCAGCTGTTGTCTCTTTAATAACTGGCTGGAAATTGGCATTGGTTTCCTTTACGATGGCTCCGTTTATACTTGGCGCCTTCATGACTCTCGGCTTCGCCCTGCGGAAGTATGCAATTAAGGAAATTCGTGCGTATGAGAGGGCTGGTTCAGTTGCTGCAGAGATCCTTACTTCAATTCGAACAGTGTTTGCCTTTGGATGTCAAGATAAGGAGTCGGCTCGATATGAGAAGGAGCTGAGCGCTTCGGCTCATGTTTTTAAACTCAAATGCTTGCTAATGGGATTCGGTATGTCTGCACCAACGATATTTTCTTCTGTGGTTTTAAAAAACATTTTATTTATCGTATGGTACGTTGATTTAAATTATTCCAAGATCACTAGTTACAATGAAGTCACTAAAGTTCTTTGTTTATCATTAAGATTCCACCCTCGGTCAATAAGATGCCGTGAATGTCCATTTATCATTTTCATAACTGCAATGAGCCATATTTCCTCGTTTTCTTCATACAGGTATGGGGATGGTTAGCTGTACTATCTTCTGTGCTTCGGCACTCATCCTTTGGTATGGTGTTGAGCTTATTATAACAGAAAGCTATGACAACGGCAATATTGTTTCGGTAAGACGTGGGCCTATTTCGGACTTAAAAGCGCAATGCTTATTTCAAGCAGGCGTTGACGTACATAAGTCGTTACCCTACTAAATGGAAAGCTTTAAATTATATTCATACATAAATGCTTAATGGTCGTCCTCCTTTAGTGAAGGAAATAAGAAGCGTCGGATCTAAGGCGTTATTTTTGTTTATTGTTAAGGTAATGATGTCATTCATAATTGGCAACACAAGTCTCGGGAGAAGCTTGCCGGAAATCGAGTTTTTTGCTAACGCTAAACGTGCTGCAGCATCCATTTTCGTGATAATTGACCGAGTAAGTACCCACATATCATCTCTCCGTAGTTGTCTTAAAATTTTGCCGTCAATAAGCAATCATTTAACCCTAGATTCCCGCAATTGATGTTATGGGTCAGGGTTTGACGTTGGACTCTTTTTCTGGCAAAATTGAATTTAAGAATTTGTCTTTTTCCTACCCAACCAGGCCAGATGTTAAGGTAAGATTCTTTCTTTCATCAGGCATTATTTTTTACTAGTCAGGTGCACATGTGTAGAGGGGTAAAGGTAAAGGCGAGTCGCGCTAATTGCAATTGTTTCATGAGGAAATGGACTGCTTTTGGGAACTTAAAAACTTCTTTGATGAATCTACTTCACTAAAAATTTGAAATGACGTAGAACAGTTTTTTATTTGCGACAGAATTTCCAGTGTTCATGTGGACTAAATGCCTTCGAAATATTCCCTTTAAATTCTTACTTCTCAATTCATGAATATTAGTAGGTAATAAATGGGCCTAGAAGTTCTTGATAAGACCAAAAGTTTAGTAGCAGGCAAGTCACTCTGACAGCACCTCGCAATCCAGTCCACATCGCAATGTAGGGACACTTGAGCTTGACATTTTTCCACAGGCCTAATCACTTGTGCTACAATTCACCTAACTTTGTTTCCCAACTGCCGTTATCCGCCTTTTAAGGGCGGTATAGCGGCTTTAAGTAGTAAAACTTAATGAGTACTAACTGAAGATATAATTAAAATAGTTGTTTTCTAGGCAGTTGCTATTACCCCTATTTGGCCTGATTCTTTGAGAATATATTTGCATCACTTGTTTTGATTACAATTCACATTATGTCAAATGATTGCATCGTTGGCCTCAGAAACAGCTTTAATTTTAGGTTTTGAAGAACTTTTCGTTGACAGTGAATCCGGGTGAGACGGTGGCGATTGTTGGTCCTAGTGGTTCGGGGAAAAGCACAACAGTTCAGCTACTTCAGCGCTTCTACGATGCTGATGATGGAAGTGTGAGTCTCGAGATCAATTGAAAACTTTCTTCCTTCAAACACTTTTGCATTGTGATAGGAAAGTATCATTTCTCGGAGGTTCATTAGATCTCATATAACTTCACCGCATTGAATGAAGTTGAGTACTCACCGATTCCGTGTTTTCACTTTATAAACGCTGCAGATTCTGTTAGATGGAGTTGACATACGCGATCTCAATGTTGCATGGTTGCGTCGTCAACTTGGGGTTGTGTCGCAAGAGCCAAACCTATTCGCTGGCACCGTCACCGAAAATATTCTAATGGGAAAGCCGGAGGCGGAATTCGCGGAGGTTGAACAGTCAGCCAGGGAAGCAGACGCACACAATTTTATCGTCACCCTGCCAGAGGTAATCCCAAATTATCGTATTACATACACCTTGTGTCAGCTTTGTTTGCCCTTACTCTCCCTAGGCACAAATCAAATTTTACTTTTGAAGTCATTGGAGTGCGGCTGAGTGAACTTGGGGGGATGCATTTGGAAAATAATTTGATACGCCTATGTGGTAGTCATAATCACAACCGTTTCATCGTTTGCGCAATTGATGAATGATGGCACATGTGAAAGTGCTTCACTGATCGGTGCATGCGATTGCTCGCAAAAATCGAAATTTACGCCTCTGCATCAAAGGAAATGCTGCAAATGCTTATCGTTATCACGTTTTTCATCAAGGCTCTCCTAGGTTTAACGCAATGAGCCCTTCATTTCTCTATGCACTAGTCTCTACCAAAACCAAATATATGTGTTTTTTTTTATTTTTCGCACAAATTAAGGAGTCATCTGCTCTTCACGCTCAGCACAACAGTCACTGGTCTTAAAATTCGAGTTGACACAGAGAGTTTTGCTACCACGAAATCTTTAATTGGTTATAATGCATGCAAATTTCTTTTAGTCAAAAAGATTTCCAGTTCAAGAGTAATAAGCACTGCGGGTTATTCAAGTCATTCATGAGTGGAACACTAAAGTCTGCAGCCCAGTCATTAACTCTGTTTTGTACCAAATTGAAATTTGATTCCCTACAATTCACCACTTATAATAAATGGAACTGGCAGCTAAATACCTCACACCGCCTTCATCACTTGGTCTCTTCCATTGCAGCAGGCATAAGTGCTTCAAAGGGGCTGATGTGCGCACACTGTCACTGCCGCTTTCATTTGTCAAAAGTTTCCATTGCTTCACTCCCGTTATGCCTAGAATTACATTCCATACTCAAACCGCAGAATGAGAATGCTTTTCTGTGCACTTCTGCCATTGTTTATTAATCGTCCGTCATTTTTACATTGACTCAAAATGCATTTAAATAGCTTAATGGACAACTGCACATACAGCCTTCAAATGGTGCGAAGTCCTCAAGTACAAGCGGTCATGCCGGTGCCAGCCACTTTCATTTTACCTGGTTAAAGAAAGGCATTCAAACGTAAATGAAATCAATTTGGCTTGTTTGTTGCTAATAGTTTTATAAATGTAACCTGTAATGCTTTGTTTCTGCGACTATCTGACGTTTGGCAGGCACATTTAGGATTTGTCTGGTCCTTGTTTTCGTGGGCTGGCCTTCGGGCCATGCTCAGACCCGTTTGCTCTGTTCTCTTCGGAATACATGTATCCAGCCTCCACCCTATATATAGCTATATATGGCTATATAGCCATTCTTAACATCACATGAGCAATATTAATTCGCTCCGGATTTTAAACTTCTTCTCATTTAGGTGATAGTTAGCTCATTATGATTTGATGTTGGTCTAAACTGTGTTTCATGTCAACTGAAATGCCTCATTCTCTCTCATCGCTCTCAAGAAAGCAGCTTTGGCACTGCTGTGAGGCTCAAAGATTTTCCTTATGACGAAAGAAAATAGCCCAAATGTTAGTGCATCTGACTAGACTGCCATAGCAGAACACCCAAGTAGTCCTTTAACAAAATTTAGAGTTAAAATATTAACTAACCAACATCCTTTCCTCTTTTGAGCCTCGTCTCTGACCCTCCGTTTTGGCATCCTCCCGTATTTTCCTTTGTAATGCTCTGAGTGCTGTAAAGGAAATACCGACGGGGCATTCGTGAAGGCCATCATATTTATGCGCGAAACCACTCCAATGTCACTGATTCGTCTTAGCAATCGCAGTGTCTGGGACGTCACCTTTTATTAAAATTGCACTAATTTCAAAGCAACCAACGTATTGCAATTGAATGAGGGGGAATGACCGCAATGCATCGATTCCGACTTAAAGTGCTTGAACGCAAAGCCTTCACTCACCGCATAAATGAGTCTGGCTTTATTTGATTTCCTGCTAAGGCATACGATACATTTCTAACGGAAGGCGGAGGCAAGCTATCTGGCGGTCAGAAGCAACGTCTGGCTATCGCTCGAGCTCTGATTCGCAAGCCTGCGGTCCTCCTGCTAGATGAGGCTACCTCGGCACTGGACAACAAGTCGGAAAAAATTGTACAAGCAGCCTTTGATAAAGCCTGTCAGGGCCGCACCGTCATCATGATCGCTCATCGTCTCAGTACCGTTCGCAATGCTGATCGCATTGTTGTGGTGGATCGAGGAGTGGTACAGGAAATGGGCACTCACGGTGAACTGCTTGCCAGGGGTGGAATTTACGCCAACATGGTTGCAAAACAGGTATGCTTGACTAGAATTTTCAAATATATGCAATAAAATGCTTTAAAGAACCACAAAATGTGGTATCGCCTAATGCTCTACCGACGTGCCACGCCAGGTCTGTTGATGGTCTAATTGTGACGCAATAAGGCCTACTTGGCGGCTTCTGAGAGTTAGATGAAACAATTGATCTTGCTTATAAAGCAGCATGCTTGCGAAGTAGAAGAAGCCCTTTGCACCATTACACGAAATGCATTGTTAATTTCACTCCTGAATTACGCAACCATTTTGGTGTTGACTAATAGGCTAGAAAGACCTAAGCGCTATCTCAATAAGCTAGAAGATGATAGAGAATTTTCCGTAGTATTTATATAGGTAACAAAAAACCTGATTTATTACATCACCATCAATTCACAAAATCGGCTAAATTTAGTGGACCTGACTTCGTATTATTTAATGTACGGAAAGGACTGAACTCGATTTTGAGGGCTGCACTGGATGCTTCTCTAGGCTAGGCAGCGCTGGAAGGAGGTGCGACCAAAAGTGATCCTTACAATTCAATCGAAACAGTCAATGACACCTGCAAG
>UYWX01020544.1:19292-40460 GCA_900622495.1 Hydatigera taeniaeformis | reverse complement strand
TTAAGAAGCGCATTCTGGCAATCATGAGCTATACATGCGTAGAAGGAAGTCTGACTCTATCTCTCCAAGTGTAGTAGATAAAGATACAGGCGAAAACGGGACACGAATTGAAGGGGGCGCATCTACCTTGAAGACGGAGGACCCCTGGACCTTTCACAACGAAAGGGTTGAGACTGACGTCTGCATTTGGTTTCAACTTATTCTCGTGTTCCACAGACAAGCTGGAAAAGTTTTGTGTGGAAATTTTCCATACAGAACCCGTGTTTAGGTGTCGGAAATGACACAACGGATCTCTTCGCATACGGGACATTGGCCCGTCCCCTTATCCCTGTAACATATCTGTTGTAGACCAGAGTTCCACCATGTATTTCTGGAAGCGATTGATGGTCGACAGATGCAGGGGTCCCCGAATCTGGTTGTCAGACCGTACGAAACTCCAGACCCAGTTGAAGCTGCAGAGAAGATCAGGTACGGTTCCTCGCTCGTGGATGCTTTCTTGTAGCACCGAATATGTTGTGATGGCTGGGACAGAAAGTATACCAAAGCGCCGAGGACGTCGCTCAAAAGAAAAAAGGGGCAGTGTAATGCTTTGTTTATGTAACTATTTGACGTTTGGCGGTCACTTTAGAGCTTGTCTGGGCTCTGTACACGTGGGCTGGCCTTCGGGCCACGCTCAGGCCCAATTCCTCCTATTGTTTTCGGAATACATGTATTCAACCTCACTTATGCCTTCTACTACCTCATTTGGACGCAAGATTTTAGCTAAAAAATGTAAAAAAATCATTTATATATAAATATAGGTGTTGCGTCTAGAGACTTCGTACCCTCCATGAAAATGCATCTCACTAAGCAGAATGTGTTTTCTAGTGGAAAGAATGGATAGAGCGCCAGCATATTTCAAAGGCCACGTCCCATCTGGGGACTTCCTTTATCGTAGCAAAAAGCAATAAGTAAAGCTGGATGCATGCATTTCAAAAAGGGCAAATCAACTGAGACTAGGCATGGCCCAAAGGTTAGGCACATTAACATATCACTATACACTTAAAAATGTTTTAAAAAACACTTTTAGTATTTTGGATGATTTAACTGTTTAAGCATCCATAAAACCATTATGCACAAAAAATTACGTATTTTTGATAGTTTTAAAAAATGTTTAAAATTTTTACTTTTTTTTAGCAGCATTAATATTTTAGTATGCTAGAGATTCTTCATGTTTTTGGATGCATGTTTGTTTAAATTAGTCATTTGTGCCATTGCGTTGCAATTGTCGATTTTTGAGTGTCGTGCCGATGGGTTCCGTGTATAAGGTTGTCTTTATAAGGCACGGCGAAAGCGTTTACAATCAGGAGAACAGATTTTGTGGGTGGCACGATGCTGATTTGTCTCCCAAAGGCGAACAAGAGGCTCAATGTGCGGGGAAAATGATTAAGGAGAATGGGCTTACTTTTGATATTGCCTTCACGAGTGTTCTGAAGCGTGCTATCAAAACGCTTAATCATGTGCTTGAGGTGAATGATTTGCACTGGATTCCTGTGCATAAGTAAGGGCTTTCAATGGTGTTTTATAGTTCTTTTTTTCGATTTTACATATTTATTGTCAATTTTAGTCACTGATAGTAGTTGATTGCCTATACAGGACCAACACTTGTATACTTTTAGTCTGAGTTTGTCTGTTTCCCCTTCGTTCGGATGCTCTTTTTGCGAAATTTTTCGGATACGTGTAAATTGAGTCTTAGGGTAGTCCGCACTAGTATTCGTTGGCTTTTTAAGCGGCCTTCTCTCATACCTTGGGTATTTGATTGTCAAATATATTGGACATCTCTGGCCAGTGGGTGTGTTTCAGATTGTTTTTTGCAAGTAAAACAGCAGATGCTAAGGCACTGATATCCTGTGTCACACCTCTAGATCGTGGCGTTTAAATGAGCGAATGTATGGTGGCCTGCAGGGATTGAACAAATCTGAAACAGCTGCAAAGCACGGTGAAGATCAAGTTAAGATTTGGCGTCGGGCTTATGATATCCCACCGCCTCCACTAGAGGTGTCGGATAAACGCTGGCCAGGTCTAGAGGAAAAGTACAAGGTGAGAGGTTGCGTATTTGTGTCGAAACTGGGGTGACTGCTCAGGCTTATGCTATCTTATTGTCTTTATAGTTACTTGACGTCGAATGTATTCCAGTTACGGAATGCTTAAAAGATACCGTCGAGCGCGCTCTTCCCTTCTGGTTTGATGCAGTTGTTCCCGCCATTAAGGTGCGCTTTTCGGAACCGACGCTCTTACCGCTATTTTGTCTAAAATGTGGTAGTGGTTTGGTGGGAAACAAATACTGTCCATCCTCATTTGTTTGCTGTTTGTATGTGCTGTGATGCAATCGGACATCATGTTTGAGGCTGTCAAGCTTAGTTTGGCGCATTTTATTTGTAGCAAGGCAAACGAGTTTTGATTACCGCTCACGGTAATAGTCTTCGGGCTATCGTAAAGTTTCTGGACAAGATTCCGGATAAGGACATTGTGGAGCTTAATATTCCTACCGGTAAACAGGTTATCCCATTTTTGAACATATACACAAAATTAGTTCTTTTACTTTCGTTTTTAAATCATGGAAAGGTTGTGTCAGTCGCTTTTTTGGCATTTCGACGCGTGTAGATTGTGCACATTTTAGAACTTGGCATCTAAACATTTAACTCCTTTTGCTTTTAGGAATCCCACTTGTTTATGAATTGGATAAGGATCTTCGTCCTGTTAAGCACTACTATTTAGCTGATGATGCTACAGTCGCGGCCGCCATCAGCAGTGTGGCGAATCAGGGCAAGGCCAAATAGGCATCATAAACGAAATCTAGCGAAAGGGAGCGATGTCATCGCACTGGTGTAATCTCTCCAGAAATTTAGTTTCGACCGCAATATTTCCTTTCCTAACCATTTCGACCCTTAATAAATACACACTTGCTTCCGCCGTAGTTCTGATTTTACGATCAACTTTCTCCATTTGAATTTTTAATCGTTGATAGCTGCCGGTTGTGGTTTTTAATGCAGTACCACCTTTCTCGAGAACCGTCTTATGATGTTGGAACATAAGTTCTGTGAATTTTCGTTTCTCCGTCCTTTTTGTCCTGTGTACTGGTAGGAGGGCATATGCTTTCGGAGGCGTTAGCACCTCCCAACGGACTTGCATATTAGGTCGGGACTACAGCAGTGAGGTATGGACCTACAGAGTACCTCGTGTGCGCTGCTACCAAATTGCTATCCAACCTCGCACTAGCCGTGTAGACACTGAAGAAGGATTTTAGTCAGTCGGATCGTTTTAATGTGCACTCGGTGGTGTCGCTGAGCTGGGTAGGTTCCTGTACAGTTAAGTACCCATTGGTCATGTCCCGACGTCATTGATAGTTTACTAAAACAATCAATTTAACGGAAGCTGAAGAAGTCTAAACCATAGTCCCGAACGTAGAATCGGCGAAGCACCGGAAACTTCATCTATCAGTGCCAGAATTGAGCAGAGAGTCACCCAATTGACGTTACGGGGTTGATATGGCACCTACGTGACCACGCTATAACTGCTGTAATTGGAAGTGTGTGCATACATGCACTTAAGCTCTTTACAGAAGGTGCACGATGTATACATATGTGGTGAAATAACGCTAAATCTGGTTTTATCGAAGGAGCGCTTGCTGACACCAAGTAACAGATATATCTTCAAAGCCTTAAAATGGTTCTGAGGCTTATTTAAAACTTTGTCCCTAAATTAATAATGCCGAAAAACTCCAAAGACACTGGCTGATTTACCAGATACCAGCGCAGCGTCTGGATTTAAGACTATTGTGATTGCTGTTTGACAGCAAGTTGAACGTAATCACCTCTAATCGATAAGGACGAATTATGAAGAACGCAAAATAACAGGAAGCGTAGAAGGTCCGAAATCGTTACCACAAAACCACTAATTACATAGTAGTATCTGAAAATGGTATTCCAGAGATGTCAGCAACAAGCCAAAACCTCAACCAACTCCTTGCCGAGTTTTCACTTTGCATCTGGAAGAGATAAAATGTGTATTGTAAAATTGCGTACGTGACGTCGCAGGATTACGACACAAAAATGGACCTACTGAAGTTAATCTAGTAAAATGTAATTGCTTACAGGATAAAGCAAACGCAGAAGCTCAACAAACCGATTGGCCTCCAGATTTGTCAAGTAGGCACAATGTAGGAGGAAATCATTGGATAATTGTACTATAGCAGACATTAACTGCCGTTCTCCGAAGGCAGATGCAATTGATTGGGACAAATCTAATATTTCCTGCAAATTTTCATGGTAGACTTGACTGATGGGTAGATGTGTAGCATTGTGGAGTTCTGACTGTGCAACTCGAAGTGCATTGTAGAGAGGTAAAGTCTCAAAGAGCGGATTAGAAGAGGATGAAAACGATGCTTACTATGAAACGAGAGCCTAGATTGGTAGAATGGGAACTGCCAAAACTAACTAGCACCAAAAACTCAAACCCTGTAGCAAAATTATCAAATGTACTTTCAATTAGTCCAGTAGCAGCAAACCAATGTGAAATTCTTGTCCATTCTACGAGCAAGGCTCGTGTGAATCGGTCAGGGAGATGGGCGTTTTGTAAAATCCGTAAATTTCTTTGCAATACAGTTTTGACCTGGGGAAGACGAAGACAGGTACACCATTCACGGGGAGACATTTGAAGCGTAAACGCCGTCAGTTTCGGTGAGAGAAGAGCCAGGAGTCGAGAAAACTTAGTACTTGCCTAAAACATCAATGTCAATTGTGTACCATCATACCGATATTTTGGAGGCAAGAAGTTGCAGAACCGGGAACTCAATATCCCCATTTAAAAAAATACTGTTATTAACGACAGAAAATCCCACAATGATGCTGGGGTCAAGAGTTGACTTCATCTCCAAATTCTACAGTGCATCACAAAGTGCGTAGGAAGTCAAACTTCAAGCAGTTGGTCCATGTTTTCTAATATGGCTTCAGGACTTTGAGTGGGAGAGATGGATTTCAAACCATTGACCAGAAACTGAGTGAATCTTGACAAGTACTCTCTTAGGTCTAAAAAAAGACATTGACGAAAAACAAACGACTCGGGAGATCCGACCACAAAAAACCAAGCAGGATGAAATTCTCAGTGATCCATCTATCAGTCTCCAGAACACTCAAGTAAGAATGGGACAAACCTTATCAGACCATGTCTGCAAAAGATTCCCTTCATTAGACGCAACAAAATGCAAATAATTCATTGATCAAGTGCTGGTAGCTCCAGACAGAGGTGCTAGACTATAATTAAAAGATCCTTCAGAAAAAAGGTATTGAAATTGAGAAAAGATGACTTACCAGAAGATGAGCGGGATGAATTTCGTAAGCCAGCAAGTTTTGAGCCTGCAATAAATGAAATTTGTGAAAATAAGCAGATGTGACGCTGTAGTGAACAAGGAACTTAGAAATTGCTTCGTCAGACCTTGAGCTGTGGTTTTATAAGCCCTTTCAATTCCTTGAACAGAACGACCAGCCTGTAATAATTTCGATGAACCCATCTCCAAAACAGATTCGCGGAGCTACGAAACTTGTTCGGACACTAATATGGTGCACTCCGATTAGGTTACAAATCTGTCGGTCTGGTGATTCGTTACAAAAGCTTTGAACCATGATCTGATTATTTGGACCAATGAGAACTATTAACCCTAAATCGACCAGGACTAACTCAAGCTGGTATAATACACAAAAAACCAGAAAACCAGCAAGGTACAGCAATAAGTTTAACCAAAGCCAAACCTGACTCTTGAAATGCGCACCGATAGTAACCTTATAAACACTGATAAGATGTTGAATGTTAGCTTGAGAATACCAATATTGAATGCCCGAAGTCATTTATTTCACCTCAAAATTGCAATATCTTGAAAGTTCGTCGATCGTTTCATTAATTATTAGATGTTTTAGTGCATTAAGACCATACTTCGGTTTTATGCTGCATCATTTTGCCATTTATGCTTATTCCTAATATATTTTAAACGTTTTCGAAAAGGATTGCATAAGCTCTTTAAAATTTTTACTTTGAATTTTGCCACTTAATTCAAAATGCTCGAAAGTTTTATACTAGTTGTAGGATGTGAATTTGGGTCATTGTACTACTGGTGAATAGGCACCACGCATCTGACGTCAAAACAATTTAATCCAGGTTTATTGAAAGAAAGCTTTTTTTGAAATCATATTTGTGGATTGTTATTTACGCGGCTACATGGTAATGTCACTCGGGGCGATCCAAAGGGATGGAAACTTCGTCTAATATTTAATGATCTAAAATATGGATTTGTCATCCGACTAACACTGATTAGTTGCAGTTTTTCTTCTTGGCACTGACTGTTTATGTTTGCTTAAAATGCTAATTTAAATACCATGCAAGCATAACTGGCACCATAAGGGGATTGCGGCCCAAAGATAGCAAACATTATACCGCACATGTGCAGCATGCAGCATAAAAGCCGACCGACGCCCAGCGAAAGTCGATATTTAGTTCCGTACGGACGCATGCGTGCGCGCCCGCAAGGGGGCAGTGCGTACATACGCACACACATACACACATGCACCAGCAAGTACGCACCTGTCTGTCCGCGATGCACAGGAACCTGGTGGCAATAGCAGAAGCATTGGCACCTACTTGCAATCTTGGCAATGCTGTTCGCTAAGTCTATGGTTGGTCTATTGTTCGTCATTTTCCTCAGGCTGAGTAGTTGTGCGGCTAATATTGAAAACACTGGTGAAACGCTACTAGACACC
The DNA here is from genome assembly GCA_900622495.1 of Hydatigera taeniaeformis. Classification (NCBI taxonomy): domain Eukaryota; kingdom Metazoa; phylum Platyhelminthes; class Cestoda; order Cyclophyllidea; family Taeniidae; genus Hydatigera; species Hydatigera taeniaeformis. Next base: position 33,672 of record UYWX01020544.1, on the reverse strand, counting down.
TGTGGATCATGCGATGAATCAAAGTGTCCACCTATTACAATGTGCCCCGTTGGAGAGGTAAAGGACTATTGTGGCTGTTGCTTGGTCTGTGGTCTGGAGCAAGGCCATCGATGCAACACAAGACAGGAGTTGCATGACATGTTCGTTGGCAGAAGACGTCACGGCTACTACGGCGCCTGCGGCAAAAACCTTGAGTGCCAGCCTCGAACTGATGTTGATGAGGACTCGTTGGGTGAGGAGAACATTTGCGTATGTACCAAACCTGGTCGGTTTTGTGCTAGCAACGGGGAAACCTACTCGGCTTGCGAGTTGGAGGCCGTACAAGCAAAGTCGTTTGGTGAAGTGTTCCTCATCTCCTACGACGATTGCAAATCAGGTAAAAAAGGCAATGTGATAAATATAATAAAGGAGCAGATAGATGTAGAACTTCTGCAGTTACTTATCGAAGTGCTAAAATAGGACGTTCAGTAAAATTAGAAATGAGAGGACTGACAGTATTTTTTAAGTTAAAAATTATATGCATTAGCATTTTACAGGTGAGCTTTATTATAAATCAACTTACCAATGGCGTCTTTTTATGGTGGTTCATTAAAGCCATTTACTTTGTCTATGAAACTTCACTTACGTGGTACTTTCTCTGAAAAATTTGCCATTCACAATATTTCGATCATTTAAACTTCGATGTCTAAGCTGTGCTGTTGTGATGGTATTATTTAATGCATGGCGCGTGATCGGGAGATTTTCACAAGTTACATCTTAATCAACTATAATTTTACAAGCTCACATTTGGCTGCCGGTGATCCCATCCCACGGCAGTAGTAAGAAAGCGCAATCTACAAGTTCGTAATAAGCCTTGGTCATGTTGGTTCAAATGAAGCACTAACTTGGAAGGGCAATCTTTAAGTGACAAAAAGCAATTGTTTTAATACTGACACTTTTGGCAAGCAAGCCCCGTACTCAAGCATAAAACTGGAGTAACCTGCTGGCAAGACGTGACATGTGCTAGTAGAAAAGGCTGCATTTGTTAGATGTGAGTAAGTGACCAAAAGGCGATGGGAGTAATCCTGAAGAGCTGGTGGTTTCCTACTCGATGATTGCCTAGAGACTTTGCCGGTTAACTCCCATGTTAATAATATGCTGGCAGTTGCTTCCGAGAATTTAACAAATGTGCATACAATCATGTAATCCGAAGCAAGTTAAATTGGGGAAAATCGGAAACGTTTGTGACTAAATAATGAGGAATATTCATTGTAGAACCGAGGATTGTAGCTGCATCTGAGTCACAGCGAGTTCCCGGAGGAAACAAGACAACTTTTTGGTGTGAAATCAAGGGCTATCCCCTCCCAACGGTTACGTGGTATTACTTCGCGCCTGGCGGCTCTTACGAGGCCATTCTTCTCCCAGGTGGGTCTGTTTTTACATTCTTTAACATTGATTGACCATTTATCCATATTATCTAATAGTTAGAAGAGCCGCACATTGTTTGTGAAGATGAAATCGTTGTTTTAATTGAGTCATAATTGATCGAATTTGTGTGGTTTAAGGTCTAAAGATGTTCCACCTTTAATTCAAACTGCACGAATTCTCGTTTTAAAGGGAACTGCTGCCAAACTGTTAAAAGTGGTTGCATCAAACTTTTCAGAAACCCCAAAATAGTGAAACTTTTGTTCCCATCCAGATGAGAGACAGAAGAGTTGTGATCCAAAGTTTCAGTGACAACTGCGGCTGAAGTGGATTTGCCTCTACGGGGCAAGTTTTTGGCAAACATTTTTTTTGCAGAAAGGCTATTCATTTGATGAGAAAAAAGAATCCCTTAAATGAATTAACTGTGAGGAAATTAGATTTGCATTAAGGGTTATGACAATGAATTAAACAAGAAAGACTTGGAACAATGTAGAAAATATACTTTTTGAACAGGATTGATTTCGCGTAACCAGTCTGAAAAGTTGTTGTTTCACCCAATCACATTTAGTAGTTGGAGCATTTTGTGTTTGTCATATCGCGGAACACGTTGGCAAAGCTGGCGGAAAGGCGTGATAGTGGGGCAACGGAGATGGAAGAAGTGAACAAAAGCGACTATTTGGTTCGAGTGTGATTGGAAGGTTTATTTGGAGTTCAATAATTGGAAGCTATTGAAAATGGTATCCAAATGGTAGAGCTAGGCAATTGAGTCTTTGATTAATTACAACAACGTGTTTAGGAAAGTGGAATTTCGCGTTCCTGTCAAATGGTTCACGAAGCGGGTAGGACTGTTACATTAGTTTGCATAAATTACACTTGCGGGTTCGGCGGTTGAATTATCCAGAAATTTTTACGGTCGCATACTTGACCGCCCATGACCGGTTTCGTGCGTGTTGGCTTCGGCTTGTGGTGCCAACGGCGCTGCTGCTGTTGCATGTACTTCATGAATAATTGAGACTAAAAGGTACTAATGCATATTTTTGGCAATCTGGGACTTTATATCAAGAAAGGATATTTTTTAGATACATCAAAAGCAAATGAATTGTCACTGGGATACACCACTTGTTAACTTATAACCCAGCTGAGTGCAAAGCCTGCATACGGAAATACTATGACAGCAATGCGGCTAGCACTTCACTCACAAAATCAGTAGTTGGTGATTAGTTGAAAGTCTCCTTATGCTGTTAATTGCTAAACTATCCATTTCGCCTAATTAAGAAGAAGGATGAGAACAGTCGAATTGGATTTTCTTGTTTAAATTAAGAAGTTGATTGGTAGGATGTGATAGATTGTGGAATTAATCGCACTGTCAGAGGAACAGGCGCAGCCATGGGAAACCGCAGGTCGACAAGTCGTGCCATTGGGAGAAACGCGAATAGTTCGTGCGTGCGTGGGTGGAAGGTTGGATGGCCAGGCGGCCAAGGCAGAAAGCGGCCTTGCAAACGGTTTCTGGTGAATCACCAGTTTTGCACATCCAATGAGGAACCTCCCAATGGTGCCCTTAGAGGTGATCAACAGCAAAGGTCAATAAGCCTGTTGGCATGACTATAAGCACCATTACTAGCCCTTTTAAGCATTGGCCGTAGCGACAAAGGTGGTGAAATCGCTTAATCATGACACAGAAGAGGTGGGGGAGGAATGAGAGGCCTAATAAAATTCACAAAAATAGGGGAACAGTCATGTCCTAACAGTCACATTTCCAACGTAAATGAGAAAGAGCGATTCAAATATCCTGCATCACAAAGGGGGTTCACGCCTCTTACATGGAAAGAGCAAATTAAATAGGTATTGCTTAAAAAGTCACTTTTCCCAACGTTCACTAGTACCATCAACGTTGGTACATGTTCCGTGACATTAATTATTTTCTGCTTAAATTACTTGCAACAAGTAGCACAAATAAGCAACCCTTTTCTTCTGCCAGGGGATTCCGATGAGATGAGTGTGAGCCTTCGTGGCGCACCACCGGGTCGTCGCATAATCTCTCACCTGCAGATCCGCAGATTCGACATCAAATACGAGGGTATCTATCAGTGTTACGTAGAGAACGATCTTGGAAGTGACCGTCACAACATTACTGCAATCTACGCTCCACCGGAGGCTCGACCTCGGGATCTCTAGGATGTCTAAGCAAACATTAACAATTTCGGGTTCTTCATGCATGCTTCTTTATTAACTCCTTCCATTAGTAAATTTTTTGACTGATTTATTGAAGCACAAATTACGTCACGAGATATTTGTTTTCTTCAACCCAGATATGGTTTCCTGATGTGGTGCGCACTTAAGGAGCAATTTGGCTTCCGTTACAACACTGACAAACGTAAGGTAGAAGGAATCCACCCATTTGAAGACTGTCATTAAAATTGAATTTTGTGCCTAGAAATGAGGATCAGAGCACTTTAAAAAACTGTGCAGACTAACCAGCATCACAGTATGTATAAATCAAGGCTGCCAAAGAATAAGGAAATTTAATAGATCCTCTCAAAATTCACTGATTTCGTGAACTATTTTTTAGTTTTGCAGTCAGGATTTTAATGATTAATGAATTATTGGTGTCCTACGTTTGGTGCTCCACTTCATCCCACCTCCAGTGCCAATAGTTAGGGGGACCGAAACATTTCAAGGGAAATTATTTCCACCCGGCATTCTACTGAACATGCGCAGGTATAAAAGGCTCTTTTCTAGTATTGTGTCGAAAGCCCAAATAAATGACTTAACTCATAATATGTCTCACAACATTAAGCTGGTTAAGTCCTATTAAGGTTATGAGTTTCCATTAAAGGTCAATTTTTCATAAACTGTAGGGCTTATCAAATTATCGAAGAACATTTTGAAGATTAAGAAACCTACTGCAGTCTCATTCTAGCTCATTACCAATTTTTCTCTATTATCACATTCCAACCGTCATAACATTAATAACAATGGAGGATTACTGGAGCGCCCATTGAGGAAAGGCGATTGTACAACTTAATTTCGGAAAGTTGATTGAATGCCAAAATTAGACACTGTGATTTTAAAATTACATGTTTTGATGATTGAATATAAGCGTTATAAAATCAGGTAGGAAGTTGATTCTTAGAATGGTAGGAAGCGTTTTAGCGTAGCGTATATTTAATAAATGATCAAGCCAAAGTCGAAGTACGAAAGAACCAAGCACGTATTGAGTTCCTTTTGTCTCAGAATTCTAGTTTTATAGATTCCAAACCCCTGGGACTGCGAATCCCAGACCATTTTACACTTTAAGGATTTCAAAAATTTGGAAACAAATGCTTGACTTCATACACTGCATACATGGGTTGGATAAGCATTGAATGTGGCTGCTGATGGGCAATCGCTAAAGAATAGTTAGAGGTACAGACGACCAGAGAGGATTTTGGGCGAATGTTTGTGTGCCTTATGGAGTATTGCTTAGAGATGCATGGAGGAGGAATATTGCCTGTTAACCTAAAGTTGAAATAGCAATCACCGAACATGCACATTGGTGAACTATTCGAACCGTTTATAGATGTACGTTAGAGACATAAAAAAGAATAATTTAAAAGGATTCGAGTTTTGAAGTATGGTCAAATTTCTGCAGTCTTCAGAACCTACCTCACTATTACTCAATGTCAATAACTGCTTTAGTTAACACCACCACTTAAGGTGACATTAACTAGCAAGAAAAAGCAAGCACTCTCGCTTTGATGAGGGACTATGATTAGAAGATTTCATTAGCTTTTTTATGCATTTCAAAACTGTTCAATCACCGTTAGAAATGAGTTACTCCAACCAAGATGCAAATAACGTAATGAAATGCAAACTCTACTTACAAGTTATAAGTAAACATGTTTTAAACAACTGGGGACTTAGAAAAGAAAGGGGATTGGAAGGGTTAAAAGAGATCGGATTGACTCGATGGGTATGAATGGAAAAGCTAGTCGCAGCTAACTTCATGAGGCTTTACTCACCCAAAAATTCAGCGTTAAACGTGGCTCGTGACTCATGTTACAATGTTTTGCAGCATATTACACACCTATATTTTTGAAAAGTATTTGGGCAGAAGTTAGCATATCAAAAAGCCGGTGTGGATAAGGGGGAACAGTTTTGGTATTAGTGTTAAGCAAATCGTTCATTACCTTCGTTGAAAATTTATTCACCAACCTGAAGATTCTATCACTGATGCTTTATGGCTATTTTATCGGTTCGAGTTGATCTACGCATTTTCGGCGGTGACTAACGCATCGGTCAAACTTAAAATCAGTTACTTGAGGCATAAGGGAGCACAAACGTGCAAGCGTTGAGCGCAAATCTCAATCAGCAGAAACAAAATAGGGGAATTTACACATTAGCCAACCTAAAATTTATTGCATATTCCAACCGCCAACAACCTTCACAACAGGCAGTTGGAAAATTCTTTTCAAAGTTTTTTCTTGTTTATTAGTTTGGTTTATTTAAAGTGGAATAAGTTCACGCTCCTAAAGTTGCATAACCTTGTTTGCGACTGACGGGTGCAGGAACAAGCGCATCTGCTGCAGTACAGCGAGGCAAAAGCACGGCTGCTGTGTCTACTTGGCGAACTTTCAAATTGGGCAGACATCTCAAAATCTGAACATTGACTGTAAAAAGAAGTCACTAGCAGTCCAAAACGATAAAATGCCAAAGACTGTTTGCATTTTATGGGAAGGCTGATGTTAAAACCACTATAGCTAATCAACGCGCAAAACAATGTTCATCGCACGATTGGGGCAAATTAGAGTGATGCATAACTTAGGGACATAAATTAGAGGTAAATATCACTCCACGCAAATTTTGAGACCAAATAATCGTCGAATTAGATACGAAATTCTATTCACACGAATTAGTTTTATGTGCCTGGGTGGGCAAAATCGTCCTAAAAATCGGCGTTGCCGACATTCCTTTCATCTTTTTCGAACCATTGGACACAGAATCCAAATCGCCCGTGTTCGTCCCTTCAAGTGAATGAAATGTAAAATGCCTAATTTAGCGGGTATCATCCCCTTCACCACCTCCAAGAAGGTGGCGCATAGTTGTAGTAGAAGCGAAAATTTTGCCCTACTTTTTGTGTGAATAATTTCGCAACTTTTAAAATCACGAACGCAAAATTACAATGGCATTGAGTTCTGCCTAGTGACTTGCCCTGCCCTAAGATCAGAAACTCGATTTGGCCGCTACAATAGTTATGAAAGGTGGATGCTGGCCTTGGTGAAAGCAAGCTGCAGTTGCTTGTGCTATCATTAGCACTGAAAGCGTCAGCAATAACGTTGGACTCGGTACCCGTGGTTTGGACGATTTGGTCCATTTTTGACCAACTCTTGGGATGATAGGTTGCCCAGCAAAGTATCATCTGATGTCATCCACCCTTTTTAGGCAAACATCTTAAAATTTACTAAAAGGTGAGGAACGGAACCCGTTTCGTGGACCTCGTGATTTGCGCAAAAGAATCAGTTAGAAGCCGAGATATTTGAAATAAATTACAAAAGTCTTTGAAAACTTAACATAAGATATATTAGCTGTAAAATCCAGTAAGCCAAAAAATGCAGCATGTCTCATTAAGAAATTTAAAAATGCGTTTAAATGCCAACTGCTGGTCCATCCACACACTTCTGAAGTAATGCAGCACAACTTCTGTCTGCCCTTTCGTATGCCACGGTAAGGTCGAATCCCAAGGCTGATGTACTGCGTTTGTTGTTTCTTCAACTTAGCTGGTCATTGTACCCACGCCTGGTAGGCTGATTCCTGGGTCATGCCAACAACCCAAATCCCCACTACACGCCAAATACATTTTTTTGGGCGAGCAACATAGCTTCTTCGACCCATTGGGCAGTTTCGAGGAGCTGTTTTGAAGGCAACAGAATATAATGCTTTTACTAACGTTTTTTTATATTATAATCATGAGTGCTGTTACCAACACTCAACTGAACAATTCCTTTAAAGTCACGTCTTCATTCACTACACTTGAGCGTGATGCAATTCCACTTACCTGAAAGTAAGTAGAATACCCGCGAATAGTAAGAAAATGAACGGAGTGGACACCATAAACCAAGTGTTAGCAGGCCTTTGGCATGGAAGCAGGCTTAAAAGCAATCTGCAACCTAGTCAATGGTTAGAAATACTCCAAATGAGATTGAAAATTTGATTACCCTACAGCAAATTGGATTTTACAGTCCAACTTGGCCAAATGGTCTTGTCGGCTACAACAGATCGGACTAGAAAGTGTCTGATTTTAATGTGGGTAGGACTGGTGCTCTCGAAAAGTGTTGTAGCCAAGGCACTGGAAGTACAGTCAGCTAAGCACAGATTGATACATTTTTGAGGTTCATTTGCAAAATGGCAAATGCTGCTTTTTAATTCCTGCAAGTGTCCGTGAATTGCATTAAGCTACACTCTTCGGAGGAGTACAGTCGAAACGTATTGCGAGGAATGCGACCATGTGGTAGGGAGAAAATTTAGCCAGCCGACCTGACAGGGATTTGTGCTAGCATGGCATTAATTTAAAGCGCGTCATGATGATTGTGCTGAAACACTATTGCAAGTAAAAAATCCAGCCATGCGCAGAATAACACTTGGAGCCAAAATGCATACACCTAAGAATCGCAAAGAATTATTAAAGATCTGTTAAGGAGCGGAACACTATTGCACTCTAATGCCATAAAACACATTTATGGCTGAACGAAGGGAGGCGTGATTTAGTACATGGCGTTGAAAGGCAGGAAATCTGTTAGTAACCAGTGCCAATGATAAAATCTTTCTCACAACTGTAAAAATTTGAGGCATGCAAGCAAACTACGACTGGAGTTCATATTTGAATACTCAACTTTATACAATGCAGGCAACACATCTCTCTCCTTAAGAAGCTCGATTTTTACAAGTTCATCCTCGCCAAGACCACTTTTGTCGGTTAAGCTGTCTTTTGAGTCGGTTCATTTTCCTCTCTTTAAAAGGCCTTTCTGCTAATAGATGCTTATAATTATCTTCAGGGTTTACCTACTGTGAGCGAACCGCAAAACATGAGCCCCTTGGCTATTAATAAGCGAGTTGGCCGTCAACTGCAGTCGTCTCAAACTGCATGCCATTTTGTGTGCCCTTAGCGGTGATCGGGCAAAATAATAAAGTATTAAAAATGCGATCGCCTCTGCTGATGCTAAATTTTGTCCAACAGAAACAACAGCGTAGCAACTATTACTGTTTATTTACTATTTGGATGCAGCAACTTACACCGACGAGCATTTGCTCTGTCATATTTCTTCTCAGACTACACGCCTTCACGATTCGCCTCCTATCAATCTGCTCCGTAATGGAAATCGACGTTGCAAAATAAAATTTTGCATAATTATTTGAAGGTCTGCACTCTTTTGTCAGCACTGCGTCACTTTCCTTGAAAATGTACTGCTTTTATCGAGCACTTGTTTAGAAATGCACGTTCGTCAGTAGCCGTATGATGCGCGAATTGCATGGAAGGGAACAAGCGGACGATGCAGGTCCACACCTGCATCCAAAAGTTTGCCAATGAGAATAAGCAGCTAAAGACGGGTTGATTTGTGCCTCCGTCGTGAGAGAACGAATTACTTGAATGCAATGTCATTTTGAATTGCATTTGATCCAAGTTCCTTGATTTTGCATTCGAACACAGTAATATGAGCACCAAACGACAAACTAGCTCGCATTTGCTCAACGGTCAGCGGGTGTCTTTTGACTCGACTACGCTGCCAATCAAAGCGTCACTTCTAGACGCTACAACACGTAACAATCGCGCTCCAAATGCATATCCGCTCATCGGTACTTTGCACTCTCGACTGCCAATTCAAGCATCACCTTTTACCGGCACAAAATTTGCCCACTGCTTCCACTTCAACCCTTTGGTTTAAAAGGATCGCAGAGGCGTTTATTACCAGTTCGGTTAGAAGTTCAATTTCTCTGCACGAATGAAAACCTTTGAGGCTGATAATAGTTATCAGATGAATTAATAACTTTAAAATTTAAGAGAACACCTTTGGAAAAGCCGAAATTTAATGAATTGGATTTGGGAGTTTTGCATTACCACTGTTTATGAGGACTGTAAAGGTGAGGTGGGTGCCAGCCATGAGAGGTACAAGAAGCACGCTTGGTAGCCCAGAAAGGCAATTGTCCTTGTGGAAATTTCATCTTTAACTTGCCATGATCAAGGCTAAAAGTGTTTCTTGTAATTTAACTCAATTGTTCTCCCCAAACGAAAAGTTATTATTGTATATGGTCTTATTAAAACAGTAATTTCTAGAAATTGATCTCTTTGAAAAGGGTGATCAAACTTACAACTCTCCACCACTTCGTGCGACTCCATTCTTACAAGAAAGTGAAATTTTTTGCCAAACCTTGCCTACCTTTTACAGAGCACTAATGATAGTTGACCCACCTCCTCAAATGTACCTGATTTGATTTTTAGGAATGCTTACTTTTACAGGCATCATAGGGAGAGTCTCAACCTCCCTTATTCGCGTTTTGCAGAAGACGGCACGGAGCGATACAACCTGCGCAGTGGGCTAAAAGCGCACTCTATTGTTGTCCCGAAAATTAATGGTAGGCACGATGAAATACTAAAATATTTTGCCACTGAAACTTATGCCTTAAATTGCATAAAATTTATGTGATTGAAGCAGAACGGACGCACCTTTGTTGTATAAATCGGGAATCGTTATCTTGAGCAACGGTATTTTTAATGGAGGAGGCATCTGTATTTTTTACAGAATGTTTCGGTTTGTAGAAAAAGGACCGGCCAGTAGTTTGCATTTGCGTGTGATGGGTATTTCTTGCATGCCTTCCAGTATTACCGAGTAGCGGTGCACACGGCAAAAACAACTGCATTTGTATAGCATAGACGAGCAGAGTGACTTCATTCCAAAGTATCTCAAGAAGCAATTGGTCACCGTGTTGCGGGAGTTTGGTGCACCTCTCGGTGGGGCAGAAGAAGTTGGCAACTGGGCAAAAATTGCTCAAAATGACCGTTTTAAAGCGTAGCCGATGGCAATAAATTCATTAAGAGCACTTCATTCTTCTACTATTTCATTATTATTTTCAGTGGAAACATGGAACCCTGCTTTTTGCCTTTACAGACACTGGAAAATATTTTTTGAAAGTGCGAATGGTACGCGATTTCATTTTATTTCTTTGGGGAGTTCAGTAATCGTGCTGGTCTTTGTTGATGTATCGCGTTAACTTAGCTTTGATCTCGAAAAGACGGGAACTTACTTTAACTCCACGCGGCATTTTACGTCTGTCGAGGGGTTTGTACGGAATTTTATCAATTTCTACGAATACAGTTTCTGCTGTTTAAGGAAATGTAAACACTTTTGTTAATTTATCATGCCATCGTAAAATATTTCGCCACTTTGACATCCCAGTTAATTGGCCTCCAGTTGTCGACGGAAACAAAATAATGAAGGTCGAGTTAATAAAAAATTACTAAACACAAATTCACAATTACGCCGTTAAAGGGACATGCTTGGGATGAGGGGCAGCCGACTTTTGGTGGCCCTACTTAGTTTGGGAGCATCGAGTTCTAAACTGAAATTGCTGCCACTGTCTCCAGAAATGTACCGAATTTTGATGACAGTAAGGAATATATCGTGCCCATGCTTTAAAATGCATTGCGATGGGAGAACATTAGACATCAAAGGGTGTCATAGTCCGTGAACACGGAGCTCAAAAGAAAACAAATGGACTGTTTTTAGGGGTTTGCAGGGAGCAGGTGCAGTAGCAACTGCCTCGCCATGCAGTAGCTTTGCTAAAGCCTCGCAGAAATGGCTAATGCGACAATCGTCACTCTAATGTAAACTATTAATTGCTGTGTAAATATTACTGAAGTGGATCACTTTTTCCCATTGTTCACAGCTGAGGAGATGTTCCGGTGGCATAGGAGAAAAAGGAATAATTTTTCTACTCCGGGCAAAACGGTTGTTAAAAAGCGAAGATTTGCTAATAAATAACATTGAGAGTAGTTTGCTGGATTGCCGATTATGGGATATTTTTGAAAAAAAGGCTGAGGATATTCGAAAAATCTTGAAGGAATAGGAACAATTTAATCACCTCCATCATACAAAAAAATGTGGCTAGCAAGTTTCCTTTTTTGCAATGAGAGTAGAATAAAATGTGGCTTTGTTAAACAGAACGTGGTTTTTAGGTTTACTTGGCTCAAAAGTTTCAAAGTTGTACCCTTTCTCTATGGACGATATCTCGCGATTTTTTACTGACTAGCTATGGCATCTTCTTAATGGTTTGTTTGCGTGTCTTTCTAACCTAGAAGGCTAAAAATTTTAAAGCTTCTCGGACTCCAACATTTCTGTTACAATGTCTGCGTATTTGTGCCAGAGTTTGATGGAAGGAGCTAATAAAATGTCGTCTTCGCGCAGTGACGAAGTGCATTTTGGTGAATGCGATTTAACAGAATTTTGCACATGACTCAGTCCAACACTCACTCCAACACTGCATAAATGAACACATTAATTAAGGTTAGATCCTAGCCCAATGAAGTTTTCAAATTTTTGACTTTCCTCTGTACTTCTAATTGTCAAGCTTGTAATCTCTTTCCTCATTATCCTAAAACATTTAGAGGCGAAGATCAGTCAAAAGACTCAAAACTGGTCAGCTAGACTTGTGACAGCCGAGTGATTAGGCATATGACATGTTCTACCTCCTTATCAAGATTGAAATTGATGCACAAACAAGATAAAATCACTTAACTACTCACTCACTCGCTCCACATCTTAAAATACGTCTATTTTAAATGCAGTTACGGTCTCCTGCCGTACAATGGAAGTAGGGTTGGCACTGAGATCCATCCCCGTGTACTTTGTTTGAAGTAAAAAAATTTGAGTTTCGAAAACGTTGAGGCAACGATTTTTACCAAGTGCCCCTTAATCCCTACAGCCGACACTAACGGCACCATTTTAAGTAAACTTTCTACAAGATGGAAGGCGAATACGTCGCCTTATTTGTGCACGCACATTGCAATGGGAAATGTTATTAGAAGCATTGGGTATGAATTGCCGCTATCCATGCAAGGCTACCGGAGTCAGGTATTAACTCGTTCGAAGCCTCTCAGCCATGCACGGCATATGGGCACTCACCCTCCTTGTGCATGCATGGACAGCAAATGGATAGATGTTGCCACTCCAAAATACTAATACTGAGGTGGAGGAAGGTAGTGCATTGTCATGCGATCATGTCTACAGTGCTGACTGATGATAGACACTTTTTTCACCAAGTGATGCGTTTCAGCACTTTGTAAAGAAGTGCCCGAAGGCTACAACGGATCCTTGCTTGGTGGTCGTAAGCCGTACCGTAGAAACAGCTTACGCACAAAACTGCGACAATTTTAAAAATAGTTGGCTTTAAAGTATGCTTTGCACAAGATAATGGCGGGTACGTGTTAGTAAATACAAAAACTTAATATTAAGCTTTTACAAACAAAATACACGTGGTGAGTACGTTGGCGTGGTTAATTCACGGTTGATGCACACGTGGGTGCACCATCAATAAAACTCCATCATTACGTTTTGTGCTCCGCTGTTTCCCAAGGCCTTTTCAATTTCACCATCGGATTGCACTTTTTGGGCTAAAATCAGACGCCCCTTGTGAGCTGCATACTTTAATTTTACAACTTCAACGACACACTCAGTGTTGTAGGCTTCGCAAACGGACATCCAAATTGAACAGCGTTGTCTAGTTATTTACTTTCCAGTACTCAAATTACTTGTAAATCGGAGGTCTATTAATAGCTACTTTAAAATATATAGAGGTACATTTATTGTGCTGGTCAGGGTAATAAAACGCACTCAGATCTAGGCAAACAATTTTTAGTCCTACCGTACGGATTACCCTTCAAATCGGTTCTCAACATAGCAAAAATTCACCTTGTCATTTAGAACCGCACTGAATCAGAGTAGCCGAGGCTTACTCAGGTCATTGATTCCTTGCATCTAATCCGTGTCCAAAATTTCATACAATTTTGTAAAACTTGCGCTTGTGTAACACAGAAACCTTCTCTTTTCAAAAAAAGGAGGCATGAAGGTATGGAGGTGTCGACACCTTCCCTTAAGCAATGCACATTCATGCAAACAGATTTCTCTTGTGCTTGTCGTCTCATAATATCTAGTTTACACGGGGCAGAGTAAAATTTTAGCATTATGATTTCTGTTTGAGTAAATGATGCATTTTCATGTCTAACAACTTCTCAAAAATGAAACTTCAATTCACTCTCTTTGTAGAATGCGCTGATAATAAATGTTTTTTTTTGAAAACTTGATCTGTAAAACTAAAACCAAGTCAAACAAAAAAATTTTGCTCTAATCCCTTGACGGTAAGTTGAATTTTACATAAATTAACATTTCTGTGGAAGCTTGACAAGCGAGATTGTGAATGTTTTGTTTGCGTGACGCCAGTTTAAAGATCCGAGGATACAGGATGTTACATTGGTCCCATCCTAACGTCTTTAACATTCACTACACGATTTTAAAATTCCAAATTTGTATGACATCGCTAGCAGTGGAAGTGCTTCAATCAATCGCAGTGGCACAATGCCTAGTTTTTCTAAAAAGGCACAAAATTTAACTCGTGTCAAAGTGGGTGTCGAGTGAGGGGTGAAGTCGCCGGGTCGAGTGTAATGACTGATGCACTTTTCCGTGCCTTTCCACTACAAAGCCTAAGAAATAAGCGAGAACGCTTTGGCAGTCAACAGTGGTTTGCCAGACACCACCACCACATTAACAATCGTAGCTGTGGTCACTTTTTTGGAGTTAACTAGCACTTTGCCTCACTTTGTCAAGTCTATACCTTTGAAAATGAGTTTGAAATGCTCGAAACTGGAAATTAATCCCTGTACACTTTACTACTTCTGGAAGACGACTTTTGTCTAGACTTTAGTAGTAAATAGGTAGGCCATTGAATCTCC
>UYWX01020544.1:0-19282 GCA_900622495.1 Hydatigera taeniaeformis | reverse complement strand
GGAAGACGACTTTTGTCTAGACTTTAGTAGTAAATAGGTAGGCCATTGAATCTCCTTTTTTTTGCTAGGAATGGTATAGACACAAACAGTATTCGGATGGCCTTAACTGTACCGGAACATTAGCGCCTGTTTTGTGAAATTAATCATGCAGTAGGAAAATATCTGCTTTTTTGTTGTGACATTTATTACGCTGAAATATTTTTGTACAACGTTTTACACTTATACGACTGTGTGAAGACATTACAAAACAAGTTCTATCGCAATTCGACAATATTCTGCTGGTTAGTCATTTTCTATTCACAGGCCTTGTACAACTTTCTATTTCCCTCCCATTGTGCTGTGGCAGTTGACGGCACATTGATTAAGGCTAAGTACTGGCCCCACAATCACAGTGTAATTGTTCAAATTTTTACGCCGTCTGAATGAGAAGATGGCCTGAAATCTTGCAAAGCTTACGTCTACTAATAACTTGTGGGCAGAGCAGTCCCTGTGGGTCAATTGGGACGAGGTGTGAAATCAAAGGCTCCAGATGGCAATAAAACGGCTCATGCGTTTGCGGCAACCATATTTGGTAGAAAATACACACGTGTGGCAAAGATAGGCCAGCACGTCGTGGCACCTTTCATCCCACCGAATGAATTACAATACGATTCTTAGAATTATTACTGGACACCACGGGTTTCTGGCACAGCCATAGCTAGGTGCAAGCCTCATGGTGGCCTCATGGATACAAAGCCCCCACTGTCTAAGCCTAGACATTTACTTAACAAAGTCTATGAACTAATGAGTCTCTGGGATTATTGTTTGAGAGTTCGAGTTCGCTAGTTAATTTTTAACATACTAGAAAAGTTGTCTAAGTTGTTATTGAATTGCTACGACGACAAGTGCTTGTGAAAAAAGACACTTGTCAGGTCCGATTGTCCTATAAAATGCCAAGAAAATGCGTTCGCAAAAACATGCAAGCCTGAACGACAATACACTTTGTTGCAGCTTAACAAAAGGGAAGAAGTAAGTGCACAGATTGTCTAAGCCGGTGTCCTTGTTTTGCTTAGCAGGGCGAAAAATGCACAAGACTAATTACCCTGCGGCTCCACCGGTGCATACTGAGGCGACCCTCTTTAAACCGACTTTCTGACCATTGGATTGCTGCCATAAACTATCGCAGGAAGAATAAAATCCCTTGATTTTCTAGACGATCCTTTGCAACATATCAGGCATCAATGCTTTTGCATTGTAAAAAACTAAAGGTTAGCAACAAGAACTGAAAATGAGACTCACTTGGAGACCTCTCATGCAGCCCCTCTTTCCCTCTCTGATCGTTTAATTCCTTAATGGGGACATCGAATACGAGACTATGAAGATGTCCGAAATGGTTTATACAGAGATAATCTTAAGAACATACGGAAACTACGATTAACATACTGTTGAATTTTAAACAAGTGATTTTGGAGACCGAATAAGAATAACTTCTACGCAAACTCTTATCCCACCAAGCCCTTTAGCCATCAGAATTATTTTTGTGTAAGATACTAATGTTGGTTGGTTTTGATATTTCAAACTCAGCTGTTCCTCAGACGCAGGGGATTAAACGATTAAAGCTTTTTGCATCTCGCATTGCACAACCTGCTTCGCTGTTAACTGATGTCGTTCGCATAAATTCATGGAACTTCAGATACTTATCAGGACTCATCTAAGTGCGATTACCTCCCATTTTGAAGGGTAGACCCAACTTCTATTGCCAGAACTGTTTTTTTAAAACGCATAAATAACAGCACAGCTCAAAGCATTTGAACCCAAACGCTTTAACCCTGAAAATGTTTACCTACAAATTTGCATCAAAAGCGGTCATTTTATGACAGGTTAGAGCAACTCTTTGAACATTTAGTTCGATGAATTCATTCGTTTATAGGCTAACGACTCAAGGAAAATCATCTGTGAACTTTTCATTAATGCTACTCTGTTTCAGCGATAAAATAATCCAGAGGTATCGGGAAACATTTACTTTTGTGTGCGGTTTATCAATGGGGCTGCAAGAAAGTGGCTCACATGTAGTAAATGTGTTTCATTAGCTAGAAACACAGACCAGTGCTA
The DNA here is from genome assembly GCA_900622495.1 of Hydatigera taeniaeformis. Lineage (NCBI taxonomy): Eukaryota > Metazoa > Platyhelminthes > Cestoda > Cyclophyllidea > Taeniidae > Hydatigera > Hydatigera taeniaeformis. The sequence goes on along the minus strand of UYWX01020544.1, from coordinate 17,191 downwards.
GCAGCGCCCCTCAAGCACACGATGTCCACACTACGTACCGAAGTAACCATTATAGAAGCTGTACTTTCGTTCTTGCTGATTAATTTTTTGGGTGAGGTTTTGGTGTCTAGGCTATTCCATCATTAGGGTGCCGATGTAGCTTCTTCACTTTTGCTTTTGACCAGTGTCACTCTTTAGGGCTACATTTGCATTGCCTATTGTCGCGTTTAAAGCAGAGACAAAGCTAAACATAAAACACGCTTCGCACCCGATAAGCTAAAGATGTCAAAGTGAAACGTACATACTACTTTAGATGGCAATTATAACTTGTTAGAGTCTAAAATCGCATTTACGTTTTGGCGGGTGTGAGGAGGAGAAGAAATCCAGCATAAGTTTGACCAGTGCAGCGAAGGCAACACTATCAGGTGTCGAGAGCTTCTTCCATCTAACTAAGGTGGTCTAAAGATACAAGGGAGTTCCACTTCACTGAAAGTTGATAATCAGAAAGGGAACCTTGGACTCTTTGCATGTAGTTAAGGCCAACATCGCCACTCCAAAGAACAAAGATTGGGCGTACTTTGTATTAGCTCAATTTAGTAGATAGTAAACGACCATCAAACGAGAAGAGACAACTAACCCTCACCAGTGGCCCAAAGTAACGGCACAACAAACTGGATTTCTCGCAAAAAGCAATAATCTTTATAATGTGCCCGCTCTGGGTTTACACAGTGTTAGTCATTAAAAAGGGCGTGAAAATTTACCGCTCGCCATTGCACCACCAAAAGTAGAGAGCAAAATTGAAACCGAATCCTACTTTCGCGGAGCAAACGATTCCCACAATCCAGGGGGTCCCTATTCGAAAGATAGTGGAGAAAGGAACTACAAAACCAAGTGCAAATCATTTTCAGAATATCTAGATATTGAAAACACGCCACCATCGGCTTTGGAACTTCCATTTACTTCACTCGATTACGTAAAAGAATCAACTTTTATGGACTCATAGAATACGTTGACTAAGCATCAAAGGTAGGACAAAAGACTCCTACTTGTTTGAAAAAGGAGTCAAGAATGACAGTCAAAAGCGATTCTGTATCTTTCTAAGGATAAAGAACTTTGGAAAACCGTCTAAAATGAATCGAAACACACATTTACACGCATCAGAACATTAAGTCCTCGTCATGCACTGGGTGTCTAGGAAATAAAAATCTCGGGCTTGACTCACCTCTTTTGAAGGCTTTTTAACATAACTCAAATCGCTTTAACATTACACTCTTTTGATGCTTTGCGCAAAGTAATTTAAGCTTCTAGGAAGCTAATTTCAAGTAATTCCTTTATGATTCTTTTGGGTAAATGGTTGTTAGAATGAGCGACTACATTAGCATAGGGGAAGCAATATAAAGATTAGTCGAATTGCATTGTGCTTTAAGCTACGACATTTGGGACCATAAGGAAACTGACATTACGATTGTTTGACTTATTGGCCAAACTGTGCTTAGACCGAAAATGTTCGGGTTGAGTGGTGCACTGGGCTAGGCTCATAACAACCACGAAGTCCGCATCTAATCCTGTGAGACTTATTTGCATAAACCCTTTGCGTAGCAGAGCCGATGAAAGGCGAAAAATGTATTTTCAGTAAGTCACTAACGTGACTTATTACGGTGCACAAGACCTGCACATTAAGCATTTTGAAAAATTACTTTAGGTGTACACTGCAAATCTCGTAAGGGATTACAGACCTACCACAAAGAACATCCGTGGTTAGGAAATTTTAACAAAAAGTAGACTGTCACTTCCTCGTTAAGCCAAACCTTTACGAGGCGCCTGCTCAACCAAATGTGCAAGTTTAGCTGGTTGATTGGGAGAAGCGTATTTCCATACTCTCGCTTTCGCAAGCGAACAGCCGTGTCTTTGTTCCCCGATTTTAACTCATCTTCTCAACTGAATGCTGTAAACGATCTTACTGTCCCCTGTGCATGTTGAATGTCGTCATGCATAACATACCACTGTGCGTTACCACTTATTGAAATGATCAGAGACAACTCTTAGCATCATAACTCCTTGAGAACTAATTTTCTTGGAGTTACATTGTTTCAAGAGGACACCCTGACTTTTAAAAAGGCTGGGTAAGTATACGTCGTTACTACCCACTACTCTCTTTGTTGGGCTCATATGTAGGTGTCCTTATTACATTTAGGTTTCACTTTCATCGGCCACAAAATTCTTCCTCTTACCCAAGAATTTCCACCTTCGTAAAGTTCGCACATCTGAAACCGCAGTGTTTTCTCTGAATAATTACGGTAACCGTAAATGCCAAAAATGCAATTAAATCACCAAGCTTCCGCAACCATTTTGCGGTATTTTGATCGATTCTGGATCTAACGGTGCAGCATGTTCAGCTAAAATGGGGCATCATAGAGGTTGGAAATGAAATATTATGTCAGCATGTGAAAGTACGACGCCTTTAAAAAGAGAAAATTTTTCTCAGGACTAAATAGCGCGAGCAAGCAGTAGAAACATGCACACCCAGTTTCGAGCAGATGGGCAATAAGTATCTGAAATCCTGATTCGAACTGCTACTAAGAATCAAACATTAACGTAAGGCATTCTTTCCACCACTTTTGAATGGTTTGCAGACGGCACTGTGAGTCCATTCCTGATTTGGAATTGGTAAACAGAAAACTTGTCGCAGTTGCAGAGGAGTAAAGGGACCCTGCTGAGGTTCCTAGACCATCAGGCCACAACTACTATGGCACTTCCTTGCAGGGAAGCAAAAACGTAAAATTATAAAATGGCGAATTAACCGGCATTCTTGAAGGCGCCTGCATTTTGTAACTTGCGACTGTAGACAAGTGAAAGTAGCCCTCTTTAGTGTATTTTCCGGTACGGATAACGAGTGGGACCTATGAACGGTTTGTCTTAAGGAACACTGCCACAAATCAATTGAATATGCTGATCAATTACTAACATTAGCTTGATAATATGGCGTTTTCATCATCGGTTTAAAGAAAAACAAAAGTAAGTCGGTTAAGAGCAATATATAATGAAGATAAAAAAGTAGAGGCGCCACAGTACACATACGTTATGAAACAAAGCCAGGATTATCAATCCCACCAAGGCACACATCAGCAGTCCGACGCAAACGATTTTCTTCCCGAGTTGATTTTTGGGTGGTTGAGCGATCAGAGGGCCCATCAGATAAAGTTTTTGACAAGTAACCATTCGTAGTGAGACAAAAAATATCAAAGTTTTGGAATAAATTTGCACAGGTGCGTCCCTCAAACAAGTCAGTTTCTTGGTTGAGAAACATCACCGGACAAATATTTTGACGTTTGCAAAAAGCTGCAAATGACTCACACTCAGTTAGATGATCAATCACACTCGGTCGCTCATAAATTACGAAGAAAACAGGCCGATAAGCTCTGTGAAGATGCTGCCTAAGATTCACAGATGTGCTAAGGAGTGGTGATTTGGATTTTATACTTTGCTGACGTTTAGCGACATCTCTTCGTTGAACCAAAGAACTTGGCGATTGCTCTATTTTTTGAACTTTCGAAAGAGGCGAGCGCACTCGAGAACCAGTTCTTATGTTACTTACAGCAATTGTTTCTTCATCGGGTAAGAAAATGTCGTAAAAAACAGGCCTGACTCCTATTTCACTATTACCATTCGCGAAGATAGTGGCGTCATTCAAATTCGTGTTTTCATACACACCATCTGGAAAAAAGGTAGACGGCTCTGCATTGGGGAGAACAATAAGATTGCGGTAGCCGTAGATATCAGGGCGCTTGATTTCCAATTCAGCAGAACATGGTGCCAAGAAATGTGTCACAATATTCAAGTTATGACAATTTTCACCACCTACTTCGTTATGTCGAAGTCCAGGTCGGGTCCAAATTTCGCCAAGTCGCCAAGAAAGCTGCTCACCAGTGCCAGTCATGGGTGAGGTTTTAATACATTTTGTTTGAGAGGACGGCTTACAGCTAGTATCATAAAGAAGCTGCAGTGTAAGCTCGTTTGGCGAGAGGGAAGATATGCGTCCGGTTCGGATTGATCGTATAAGGACGTCTGCAACGTAGTCTGCAGCACTATGAACCGCTTTCAACCCTTGAAGAAATCCTATCTGATACTCATAAACAACACACAAGTGCTGGGCAAATCTTGAAATGCTGATCCTACGCTCAGACTCAGTGGTGCTTCTAAGGATTAATAAAATTCGAAATTGTTCAATGTCGTGAAATGGGGAAAAGGGAAGATCTTTTACATCCAACCCAGACAAAGACTCATCTGAAAAATCGGGGAAATGCAGCTGAGGAAACTCCGACTGAGATCCCTCTCCCAAGTCCGAATTTGACTCAGAACATTCTGATAGTGGAATCCGTTTACCTGACAAAATGCGAGTCAATGAGATGCGCATCATGAAAGGGGAATTGGTTAAGGAACGTACTTTTGGGGAACGGTTTTGATTAACCAATCTTGGGAGCATTTTGCTCCGTCGATGCACACCACATTCAAAGTCCGGAGTTTTACCGCTTAAGGATAGCCGATCGCCGTCTGTGCTGAGGCTTCTATTCTTAAGATTTCCGGCTAATGATTTTGCAGCGATGGGTGACCTCCCTGGTGAGTTTAACGATCGAAGGTTACTCTGAGATGCAAGAGGAGAATTTGAGATATGTCTTTCCGACGATGGATGAAGACCGAGAGTACCAGAGGTTTGTAGCTTATGTTCAAAAGATTTCGCTAAACGGTTTATGAACCACTTAAGGTGCAGTAATACTTTAGCATGATTGAGCGCAGGACTGTTTAGCATCGTTATCAAGTAAAAGAGAAAAAATAAATAGCAAAGAACTTGAGACGTAGACGATTGATTCGATTTAACACTAATCACAGCGAAGCGATAACACAAGTACTAGCACCAAGGGTTCACATAGCGCGGTATCTGCATTAATCAAATAAAACTATCCTCCAATTTTACAACTATATTTTGATATTATTTTCGAAATAAATTTTTTCAAAGAAAGTCATATTTTTTGTTTTTACAAATGACCTTCACAATGCGATGAAAGATAATTAGGTCCATCTTTTGTTTTGCATAACGTAGGTGTTGTTTTCAGTTCAGTGGGGGTTGTAGTAAGCCGTCTGGTACTAGTCTTCCTTTCCACTTGCTTTTTGAAACCAAAGCTATTGTGCAATTTAATGCTCGCTAGATGATAGCTATCGCTGTTTTTAAAGCATTTCTCTTTTGGTCTATACTGTGTATCGTCTCATATTCTCCGAATTTCTACACTTTTGTGGTGTTTTATCCATGTTATGATATATATTTTGGATTCGACGCTTTGATTCTCATATTTCTACGCAGTAATCTCTTTTCAATTCGCGGTTTTGAATCAGTTCTTGGAATTTTCACGGCTTAGTATTATTTTCAGTGTTGCACATTTATGCGAGTACTTAATTACTACTCTTTCGTCAGCCTGTATGGTGAGTGGTTATGATTCTTTTAGATAATGCCAGCTACTGTAAAGGTGAAAGTTCTTGCAGCTCGAAATCTTCCAGTGATGGATCGGACTTCTTTTCTCACTGACGCTTTCGTTGAGGTTCGTTTTTTGTTATTGTTACTTTAAGGTTCGTCTGGGGAACACTATGTTTAAGACCGAAGTTATTCGACGTACGCTGAACCCCGAGTGGAATTCTGAGTGGTTTTGCTTCGAGGTGATTATTTCGTAAGCAATTTTAATAAGATCATAGCTTAATGAGGAAGCCCTACTCGAGGAAGCACTTCAGGTTCGCGTGCTTGACCATGACACCTACAGTGCTCATGACGCCATTGGTAGGGTGTACCTTGATCTAACACCACTGCTTCAAACGGATCAGAAACCCACTCTTAATGGATGGTTTCCGCTGTATGACACCATGCACGGTAACATGATCATAGTCTTCTTTGTGATACAACCTTACCTTGTCTAGGTATTCGTGGTGAAATCAATCTCACCGTGCGCGTTGATCTATTTCCAGATGCCTGCAGGCAACGGTTCTCATCACTTGGAGTCCAATTCTTCTTTAGTGAGTGTACTATCTTTATCCAACGAGGAACATCTTGGTTAATGCTTAGCTATCTGCATTTTGCTAAATTTCTTCTATAATTTCGACAGCATAGAGGTCAAAGTTTTTTGCGAAAATTCAACTTTTTAAATGAACATTGATGTGAGTGTTTCCGACGTACTGTGCTGGATGTGCGCTGACCTATATTGTAGATCGCCGTCCTAATGAACTGACTGATTTGATCTGCGTTTCTTTTATTCTAAGTGCAATTAAATATCAGCCACTCAATGAAAGTATATTGATATCGTAGTTTATTTTTAACATTGTCACATCCCTCAAGCGATTTGCGCTGTCTTCAGTTTTGAGCTCCTATACTTTTGTCCTCATTCTCACTTGTCAATCAGTGCGGGTGAACCTTCTCTCGTTTCTGCTACTGCTTTTAATGCCGTTTTTGGTAACGCATTGGTATCACAATAGCCTGGCCGGCCAATTATTTACAGGGTCCCGCTTGTCCCAAAGTGCAGAAGAATGCATAGTTTTCTGCGCGAAGATAAAGCTTGAGGAAATTAAAGTTGAATGATTGTTTTCTTTCTATAGGCTCTTCCATTCCTTCAGGCTACAGAGTAGTCAGCCTCATTGGTTTTGTTAGAGAGCTAGTTATGAACGACGATCCAGAGCATCAGTGGATTGAAAAAATTCGGACTTCGAGGGCTTCCAACGAGGCTCGACAATGCCTCTTCTCGCAGCTTTCTGGTAACGGTCATAATTTCGAATCCATTTTGCTGTATGCATCATGTTAATTAGTTTTGCAAAGGATGCTCACTTTCTTCACTAGTTCTCTATGGGCGGCTATTGCCTGATATTCTGCACCAGCTTCAACTCTGTGAGTACTAACGGATTTGATATACCTCTGCTTTTTTCGACATGGAATTTTAGGCGAATTACAAAGCAAGTTGAGTCGAAAGGTTCTTAGCTTGGGCGGAAATGCAGTCCTTGGGTAGGTTTTTCATTTAATTGACTATATAGCCTTCGAGGTTTTGAAGTGCCGCCTTTTTATGATTTCTGTAAATGCATAGTATGCAAATCAACCAGGGATTTGCACTTGGCATAGTACCCGAGGACATAACAGGGATTTAAATGGCGTATTTGTAAACTGACCTTTAAGGAACTAGTCTTCAATCTGCATTTCATCTCAATGGATTAACTGAATAAATGCATTGTTTTTTTCGTATGGCTTTTTTTGGGAATCCCTCAAGTTTCGACAGACTTTCAGACTACTTTGATAAACAAGCATTCAATGAAGTTCTCTTGCGGATTTAGGTATCGTTTACACTTTGATCTGGAGGGCGACACAGGAATTGTGGCACGAGCCATTGGAACTGCTGCTCGACTTCAGCGTTTCCCTCCCAATAACCAACTGGGAATATCGTTGACTGGGAAGTGAGTTATCTTTTCCACTTTTAGCTTCAGTGGTGCTTTTCATATTTCATATAGTTCATATATTTCGGAACCGCCTACAGATTTATGGTACACGTGTGATGTGGTTTCTCTATTTTTTAAGTTTTGGAGAAACGGTATTGAGGTTTTTATCATACCGCTTTCCCAAAATGGCGACTTTTTGGGCTTTATGCTCTTGAAATTGGATGTTAAAACTAATAGTCATGGTGTTATCTTTTCTTGCAACATTGAATTCATGTGGTTCTTCACAGAGAACGTTTTATCGATATTTCCGCAACTGTATAGCCACAAATGCAAAGCTCTTCCAGCAACAATAATTCTTGCTTATATTTAACACCTCTTGAGCACAAAGAGATCCGTTCAAGTGGTGATAACGCGGAGGTTGGTCCGATCGACCCAGCAATGGCGATCCCGTTATTATAAAGTACATGAATGTGGATGAATTACTTGTGTACCAATTGCTGCGATCAGATCTGTTGATTTATCAGATTCTTATTCATAAACCAATAATCAAAGTCTTGTTTTTGAGACGAAGTGAATATTAGCAGGCTAAAATGTTAGCAGGAAAGCGCTGCTCTTGGGAGCACACTAACTTACATATGAAAACTACATCCCTCACTTCGTGCCTTTTAAGTGACTAAGTATTCTTCATGTAAGCATTATGGCAAAACCGAGTTATTCACCCCTTTTAATGTCTTTGTCTTTGTTTCATGCGATTCTATTTTTTCGATTCAACTGACTTTTCTAGTAATTGTAGTCGAATTGAGGATATATAATTTCATTTTATTAAGGTTCGGTACCGTGTAACTAGTACGCAAATGACGGTGGTTTGCAATTGTTTTCTCAAAAGTCTTATATTTCGTGTGTTTCTTATTGCTACACTTTTTGGTAACTGTAGGACGACATTTTCGAGGTGTAGAAATCATCAAGGGAATTTAGTTAGTAATGCGGCATTAGTGGAGTCCTGAGTTAAGCCGAAGTATTTACTAGGATCCAAATTTTTGGCCTTTTTCAAAATTTTACCTAAATTCCACTTTGTTGGTGGTCTCGGAATTTAGATACTACTCTTAGATTCTTGTTTTTCTAATGTTCTTAGTTATTCATACGTTTCCATTGCATAACTTGGTTTATTCTTTTCTGCACGATTTTTTATATGTTTGGAAAGAAGGGATTCTGAAATGGGGTCGAAAGCTCCGGCTCGAAGCGAGAATGATGCTAGAGGTCATGGTACGTCGCGTATTACATGGTTTTGATCTTATAATGCATGTGAACTACAGCGTATTTAGTCGTTTTTCTGGTGACTTAAGCTCATTATTCGTTTCGAAATGAAAGGGCTCGTCTTCTCGACGGGTTTAGAACCGGTTGAAGTTCATAGTTAGCGTTTAGATGTTGTTTAAACCTTTATCTACCATACGAGTGCCATGATTCCGTGTTTGAAATTCAAGCGCCTTTATTTCAAAATCGGAACAACATAATTGTGTTTATTGCCTTGCCTAGGTGGGCACCTTATTTCGTTGCACTAGATCATGCTCTTTACAAAAAGTGACCAGGGCTCAATTAACTTGTGACCTTGGTTAAAATGAGACAACCAACTTTTGCTGATTATCAGTGTATACTTCGCGGACAAAGTATCTTGTATAATCATGAGTCGATATTCCAGTTTATCAATTATTTGCTTGATCAATTGCATCCTTGCATACGGTGATAAATGCTTGATCTTTTTCGAGAAAGCTTGCTGAAATCATGATTTGTGCCTAATCTTCGTTTATTTAATGAATTGGTATGTGCTGGCCTTTGTTCGTTGGTCATTCTCTCCTACTTTGTTTTCTGAGTTTCAGCTGATAACCCCATTGGCGGGTATGCCCTATCTTCTCCCAAACCTCTAAATGATGCGGTAAGTTACCTCCAAATCGTGGTTTTGCGTATTTTACGAATACTAATGGCTTATTGCAAGTCTTCGTTCCTACGTTGCTTTCATTTTCTGGTTGCAACATCGTTCGAACTGTTGTTCCTCGTGTACTACAACTATCTTTCCTATGTACAGCCTTGAAGTTTTGCGCTTTTTGGCCTCAGAACACTTTTTGAGGAAATTATTGAATGCTAACATAGGGGCGCTTATTGTGCATGGTGTTGACTTCGCTCCTACTTTGCTCTTAATTCCTTTTATGTGATGTAATTAATCCACTTTAACTTCGTAGCGGCTTATTTTTTGAACTAAAATACCCATGTGCAAATCCTTACAATGCCGACAAAACACTTGAATAGCTGGGTGGTTGAACGAACTCAAAGCCGTCAAAGCTTGCAATTTCGCCTATCCTTATCTTTTTGCATTCATAATGGTATTGAACGTTTCCTAGCCATTCATGGAAATAATATTGCTTTAAATGTTCCTTTAGGAATTCCCTTTCCTTACAATTTCACACCCACCTAGAGAACTTATCCGCCACTTCGGCAGTACCGTTGTAGCAAAATCTGTCAAACTCTTGGACAAAGGCGTAACAGGTTAGTGCGCCTGTTCTTTATTTCCTCTACCTTCTCGAAGTAAGGACTTTTCCAGGCAGAACCAGCGAACAGCACTTCCTACCACCTAATCATTGTTTGTTGTCCACTTTTCTTATGCACATCAACTTGAAAATGAGTGTTAGCATTGTCAATTTGCTTTCCAACGTAAATCGCTCATTTATTGTGGTTGCCTTTTTGGAAGACCAATCGATTTTAGAACTATAATGCACTAGTAGTTATGGTCATGGATGTCCTCCTTTGCTTACACGTCAAGTTTTTTTTTGAAGATTCTCTTTTTTATTCGCTTTGCGTATAAACTGCATTAGCGCACTAGTACCATAGCGGCGTACCTCATCAAAAGTATTAAACACCTTTCCATCCAAAAGATTGTTTTCCACTGAGTAGCATGTTTCCATGATGTATTAATTACCAGTTGTTTTTTTGTTGGTCCTTGTAAAATACCTGCTTACTTTCGTGATAGATGTCCGTTACGATTGATTCGACTCAATATTCTTTACCAAATACTTCGGTCAAATGATATGTGTAATGTGTAGGGGCTTTAATGCCAATTATCGCACGAAATTTCTATCAAGTTGTGCCGTCCGCATTTAGTGAAAAAAATGGCGTTGAAGTTCTACAGGTGACTTTACTCTACTGATGTGTGTTGCCATCCAATGCAGGGGCATTTGGTTTGACTTTTATGTTTCAAGGCTTTACAGCTCTAAAGTAAACGACTTAAACCAAACTCAGACCGTTCCATTAAAGACTTTCCTGCAATACTACCCCTTGGTAGTGTGTTTTCTTCTGTTGCAGAAACAGCAAATTCGCGCGCAGCTTGGTGGTTGGAACTTCGAATGGAGGCGTTGACACGTATGTACAATGTTGGCTGTGACGCGCTCATCGGCTACTGCGAGGAGTGCGCCATCTATGAGGATATTTGTGTACTCTCTGTCTCCGCCACCGCAGTGACACTTAATCAACTTTGGGTCCACTTCTCCTACATTCCTGGACCTTCTTCTCGTCTGCCTTCTAGGTCATTCTCCTCCAGACAAGGCTGGTGCATTTTCTCTACACTCCTCGAATTATCATCAAACTTTATAAGCTGTTCAAAGATGCCTCGGTGCCCACTTTATCCCCACCTTATTGAGCACCAGGCTATCAATTGTAGAGCTTATTAGGACTCATGGAATTAGCTTAAGCACATAAGCCTGCCATTTATAAACTTATTCGTAACTGGCTGACAGTCTTGTTTCGTTCTCCGTTCCTTAGAGGGCAAGGTCTACAGTAATACTGCATTGAGTTCAAAGTTATAGGTTATAGACTGAGCACTTACTCGCTTCCATGCGACCTTACTTCTTTAACTGCCTAATTGCTTACTATCAGCTGAATCCTTGCGGCTGGTTTTGCTTTCGTCTATTTACTTTGCACCCCTTTTGTGTTGGTGTTGTCTTCAACGGCCATTCAGGATTAAAAAGTGGAGCCGGTAAACCTAAAATTAACGCAATTGGGCTGTTTTATTTTGTGTCTAATTTTGTCCACGTCGAGGCGTCATTCGATTTATCTGTTCAGGGCATCGTCTCTTTGGTGTCACCGTTTGTTGCCTTCACTATCTTCAGCTTTCACACCATCCTCAGCTAGATAAATAATAAATAATTTACGAACTCTGTAAATATCTGAAGTCGTAACTATTGCGTAAAATTAAACTGCATGATTCTTGGTTAGTGCCTCTTTAAGGACGTCAACCAACCAATTTACATGCTAGAATGCTTAGACCCCGTGTTTTAGTTCAACGTTTTGTATTCAAATTACTAATTGTTCTCATTAATCAACCCCACAGTTCGATCAGTCTGACTATTAGCGTCATGGAACTAAAAGTGATTTCTGCATTTGATGTAAAATCTTTTTTTTAGTGTCGCTCTAGAGTCACCGGGTAGAGATGAGGCCGTTGTTCAAAGTAAACGCGAGCACGTCATTAATCCAAGCAGCGATCTTTCTGTATCCCTCAATCCTCAAGGCGACAAAGGGGAATCCCACTCAACTTATCCCAAGTAATTAATATCTCCTGAAAAGACTGTCTACTTTGAAATTCTACGTGGCCTTGATAGATTTGCCACTCAGACATCAACCTAAATGTAAATCTGATTTTACTCTAACATTTATTGCTTGATTATTACAGTCCTTAAGGTTTACCCGTGTTTATATTTACAGTCATCTTAAATTTCAAATAACTTTGATTATGTGCAATGAACTTCTTGATTTATGATTAATTTAGTCACAATTGCAGTGTTTGTCACATACCAACACTGAATCAGGCACTGCCACCCAATAAGTCGAGTCGATGTCGAGTGTGTCGGGTGGCTTTTGTCCCCGAGTTTCTCCTTTCGACGACGGATTTTCCTCCTGAATTGCCTATCGTTGGTAGGCCAGCCTTCATTCAGGTTGGGTGCGTGGTTTCGATTGTTTGTTTGCATAATACTTTTGGCAAACACCGAGTGTGCAGACTTTCGCTGGACTCTTAACTACCAAGCATAGGAAAGATGAAAAGTTTAAATGTATCTTTTTTAAAATCTCATAATGCTTATATAATCGGTATTTCCACTAACTTGATTGCAGGCTTACTATTGCAGACTGAAGCACATATTAAATCGCTCACTAAATTTTTTTAAATATTTAGTTTGAGTCGTTCCAAAAAAGTGGAGAAGGGGGAGTCGGCTGCTCGAGAAATCAGTGAAGTACGTTCTCCTTTGCATATAACCCATTCCGTCAGCTGCTTCCCTACATAGAGTATGAACTACACTACCGACTCTTGCAAAAGCTCAGGGTAGGTATGATAGTTAATGGTGGCAAAATTTTAGCTACGAGGAATGAACGCCATTTTCAGACTCTCTCTTCAGTTGGCCATTGGCGAGGATTTGATAGTCGTACTAGCGGTATGCCACTGTTGTACCTCCCAAACTTTCCGCTGCTAAGTGTAATGCGTCCGTTTGTTTTTTTGTTAGACCGGTACCGGAGTCTATGTCCCAGCCCTTCCATCTGCGCGACTCCCAAAAGTGTGCCCTGTGAGTGGAGTAAGTGGGGTTTGATGTGTTCTGCCTGTCGTTGCATCACAGCTCTCCTATAACCGAATATTTTTTTTAGAACCTCAACACATTGCATGCTGAAATATTGTATAACTTGAGGGCTTTCAACGAAGAATGCCACGAACTATTTGGAATCCCAAAAGTAATCGTTTGTTTCTCCCGGGGTCTTTTTGATTAAACACATAATTGAAAACATCTTCACTTAGACATTTCACCTCCTTCAAGTTTAAAGTTTTATTTACAATCCCGTAAAGCCTCGTTTGCGATTGCAAAAGCTAATATTTTGTCGATGAATATTGATTGAATTGCATGGATTTCAAATTTTCTCACGAAGGATATCCATGAGTCGGTGCCAGCTGAATGGGGTAACGGTCATAGCAGCTCCCTTGAATCTTTGGAAGGGGAAAGCAAAGAGGTCAGGGATGGAGAGATATCGATGGCAGGCGCAATCAAAGGAAAATTAATCTATAATCCAACAGATCCTGTATCGAATGAAAAGGACCATAGTGAACATACGAGCACTTATTTTGTCGACGCACGGGAGCCGGAGCCAGAGGAATTGAATTCTTTACTTAGCGATCCACTCCCACCACCCGGTTAGCCGACCGTTGAACGTTTTTGTCAGGTTCATTACGACGAGCTTTATTTATTTTGTAGAAGTCAATACTGTTTGATCGCTGTTTTCCCTTGTAAAGTGCTAATAAGTTGGATTCTCTTTCAACGGTACCTTGTTTGTAGGGCTCATAGCTACGACAACAGATTTTCTCCCAAGTAACGAAAGTTTCTCTTGGCTCGTTACGATTAAACATGAACAGGGTAATTGCGTCTCCAACACTTGCTCCTGGCGACGTCTTCATTCATTCGTGAAAGTTCACACCATTCAGACTCTAAAGACTGATGATGCATTGGGCTCGATACCCTTGCGCTACCCGCCTAGTGGCTCACTTGGCGGTGACATCTCTCTCCCCATTCTCCACTCCTCAAGTTCATTTGACTCTACACTAAACGTCCCCTCAGCAGATAAGTGCATGACCAAGTGCCTACGTGATTGCAACCAACTCACTTGGTTTCACTTCCGATGTATTATGCCTTGTGCTATCACCTCCCTCAGGTACCGACTAACTATTGTCGATGACGACGTCGTACAAATAATCTGCAGCGGAGTAGCACTTTCTCCATCAAATGATGAACCTGTTTCGCTTAAAAATATTTCCTCGGTGGTACCCGCTAAGCCTGAGGGTCAGAAATCGTCGGTTAGCAATCCACGTAAAAGTCTATTTAACAGGCCCAAGGGTCTTCGAGCAGTCCCCATGATGGAGCTCAAAACGGCAAGTCAGACAAGTGAATCGGAAAACTTTTCCGATCAATCTACAGCGAAGAATTCTAGTAAAAAGACCAGATGGTGGAAACCTTTCTCTAAGGATTCATCCACTACTCGTTTGGTACGTGAATTTGCACCATACGTGTTGCCCATTATCCGGACTCACCGAATTGTAACCTCTTTCCTGTAGGAAGCCTCCAATTCTACCGAATTTCCTGACGGACTAAATTATCACCCAAACTTACAAAATGAGTCGGATACATTTGAAGGGAAATGCATTCTTACGCCTTCTCCCGACATTCGTAACTGCGAAGTAACACATTATTTGGGCAACTACAGTTTCTTTTTTGTTCGAGAAACTAACGACCTGAGAGAGGTGAGCGGGACTGCTTTCAACTTTAAATTATTCATTCAGACCACTTTGATAAACAAATGTTGGACAACGGTAATAGAATACGCTCTGCACTTAATGAGGTGCATGTCCTCCGCCTCATAAATTACCATTATACGCATTTGATGTAGCCATCAACTGAACTGAATCGTTAAAAATCTTGGTTCTAAAATGTTGGAAGAATATTCCCAAGGCTTTTTATCGCAATTGAGCGGCACTACCTGACTTTTCAGATGGGTGGACTGAGGTGCTTCATTCACGCAGCCGTGATGGAGGCCCAAGCGGTAGCAGCAGCGCACACCGTGGGACTCGGAGGGAATGCTCTGCTTTCGTACCAAATTAGTGACTTGCTGATCACAAGACCAACCTCCCGGAACCAAGCCCAGTGTCTCATAAACCTGCGTGGAGATATGGCTCGCATCAATGCAAATTGATCTGGTCGACTCTCGAGTAAATCATGACCATGCTGACCTCCCCCCCCCCCAAAAAGGGGTGTCGCCACATACTCCAATCGGTAGAGAAAATAAGGAATGATATAAGTATATATTGTTATTTTAAACGAATGTTGGCAAAACTTCGGTCTGTGAGAGTCGCTTCACACGAAGCTCCTCGCTGAATTTGTCCAGTAGTTGGCTCTCTACCTCCTGAGATATTGTTTTCTGTGATACAGGATCAGTTAAGTCCCAATTATCAAGCGTCGCGCCATGTAAGCTTAAACTAACATAAACTGGACAGCCTAAGCGTTTGGACAAGCGCATGGCTAGAGTTGTTTCCGGAGTGCTTCGAACGGAAGGGAAGAGTGAATTCTCACAATAGAGGGAAGAGGAGTGTACGGATCCGTTCAAGTTCGGGATGCTTACGGAAATGCCTAAAGTATAAAAGTATGATATCGGTTACCGGAGAATTGGGTGGCGGAGTCTCCGATCCAAAAGAAGTACGAATGGTCAAGTGTCATCGTCAATGCTTTTAAGTGAAGAATTGTACTTGCAGAATCCACTTCTAGGTCGTGAAATTGGACGTGGAAAACTTGATTCTCCTGAAAATAAATGATTGTGTAAGGCGCGTACTGGACACACACGCTTGGCCATACCCAAATTGCACACGGATTCGAGTTGGGCGCACCGCAGAACGACTGGATGGCAATTTCCAACCTGGACCGAAAATTAAAATTGTATAATTATAGTTCCAAAGAGCCAGAATATGTAAAAATCACTATTTTTAAATCTATGGTGTTTGCTTTACATCGATGAGCAACGCAAATTTAGTCATTTATTCGTAAAGTATGTTTGCATTAAAGAAACACGAAAATGTCGCATTTAGCCTAAAGAAAAATTAGTACCTAAGGCGATTACATATGTTAGAGTTAAATGAGAGGAAATATTCATTAGATATGGTCAGAGACCATTCCAGTGCGTAAATCCAATATACCAAAGCCAATGATCGAAATCGGGCATCGTTAAACAATCATCTCAAGCCGATGGTGGTTAATCGCACCCCTGAGTCATCTGAGCTATTCTCTTACTCCTAGTTGACCGAGAAAATGTACTATATCTAAATGACTTCGACCACTATTAGGAGTTTCCAGTGGGCCCATAATTATTTCTTGAACTACACGAGAATACATGTATTTGTAAAGAAAGAGGAGGGATAGGGCCTTAATACGGCTCGAACTCTAGTCTGACCGTATATGTGCTGGACGGATAGAAGTTACCGCCAAATACCAGGTGGCACATAAACAAAGTGTTATACTCTTCTCTGTTTTTAAGCAACGATTTTAACGATCGTTATAATACTCTTTTGCGCTACTTACCACAATGAAATCCTTACTAGAACACCAAGTCAGCCGTCAGCAATCTTATAACTGAGAAATGGTACTAGGTCTCTTCAGCAGCTTCACCAGGTACTAGAGTTAAGTTTGCTGAGTATAGAAATCTTTTTGACGAATTTAAGTCGGCTAGCCCTTTGGAACACTGGCCTAAAACAGATATTAGAGGGGAGCGATTGCACTAAACACCATCCCAAATGTAAGGCGATTCGAAGCGGTGTAATCGCCTGCGTGCAGATGTAGTAAAGGGAATTGTTATTAAGAAACTTTTCCAAATGGAACACAGAGGTGTCGCTTTAGTTTTTGATAGCTTGTCTGTGTCACAGAGCCAAGGTGTAGCCATTTGCAGAAATCAGTCTTAATCCCTTTCTTTTGAGGTTTTTGCACGATCTCCAGTTCGGTGTAGATAATTGTAGATATGTCACATACTGTGGATACTAGAACCGAAGGCGTTATTAAATGTAGTGTTCACTCTTTGCCTAAACCAGTATAGCGTTCCAAGACATTTCACTAGGTAGAAGACATTATGTTGGGTAGAAACTAAGAGATAGCCCCTTTCAGTGGTTCTAAGTCTGTACCACGCGCACATGTACCAGATG
>UYWX01020543.1:0-39629 GCA_900622495.1 Hydatigera taeniaeformis | reverse complement strand
TCATTCGTCCAAAACTTTTGGATTCAAAAAGGCGGCAAATGATAAAGTCTATTTTTTTAAAACTCTTTACGGTAGATAGCTAGTAATTGGGGGGTAGTCGTAAGCACAGTCACAGTTCTATGCGTTTGGAATGAGTTGATCACATTTTTTCCCAAGATAAATTATTGCCCTCCTATGGTAACGAATGTAACGATATGAACTGCATGATTCCGGACAAGTAGTTATTCACAAATTTTGAAGGGTCAGTATTACGTTCTCAAGAAGCGCATTAACGCCCGAGAGAACGCACATCGATACATTCCAAAACCACCAAAATATGCTGTCCGAAATCATACTCGCCTCCTGGAGCGCCCAGCTTCCAAATGAGCAGCTGATTTTAGGGTCCCACACAACTCTTTCGCCTCTGATGCATCCTTTTTACATAGCCGTACATCATAATTTCGCATTCATGATTGCCTTGGCCTGGACAAATGTAAATCTTCGCATTTCTTTAAAACTAGGCGCTAGAATGCTTCCAGGATGGGCCATGTCTCCACTTCATTTGTAGTGCTTAACGCAGTGCATATGAAAGTTCTGCGAACTGAAGTGCGCGATCAAGGAGAATGGATTGCACACTTATGCTGTACCCAGGACGCTCTTGATGGGTGAAGATGTTTTACGTGAATTCGAAAAGACTTAAAAAGGGGTTGCAGACCTTCCAGTCGTCTCAAATTAATCAGTTTCAAAAGTTTTATTTGGCACATCCCTTTTCACACTTTGCCTCAGCTAATTCGTGCCTTTTTGTACCCACAAGCATTGCTTTTATCCCAGCATTTGTGGTGGTCAGCAATGCTACGGTCCTTTTCAACGCTCTTTAGTATGCCACATAAATTTGAATGGGATCGCAGTCAATGGGAGAGATTGCCATCTTGGCTACAACACAAAAGAACTGATGTACGTGTTTAGCTGAAATGCTTTGGTTGCTGCTGCATTGGCCGCATGCAGTCGAGGAGTCAGACTAATTGGTTTGTTTACTTTTGATTACCCCTCTTTCAAAGACAGTCCAAAATGGAATGGGTCACGTAATCCTCAGACATATGGGAGTGTGCAGGAAGTCTTCAGGGGAATTTTTAAATGTACGCTTTTTCCTTTTCAGTACTGCTAAAGCCTTCTATTCTCAAGACAAAAGGCCTTACCACTTACCAATTTTTAATAGTGCCTTCTAATGAAAATGAGTCCCTATTGTCGTTTTGCCGCTGCCTTGAGGATGTATTCTCAAAGTAAGTAGAAAAGACTTTAAAGCTTTAGAGCACTCTGAAGGGTAGCATAAACGGAACTATTGGAATGGTAAAATACTTTGGCATTTTCTTATTTTATAAACCATTTAGCATGGTTCTCAGTTGCCGCTTTCTCTGCAGCCGCCAACAAGACTGAAAAAGGTAAAGAAGAGATTACGGGACAGAAACGGTTAAAGTACATTCTAGGAAGAAGGAGAAATTTATAACATTGCATACAAAGCCCCTGCTTGACTCCTAAACTTTGCCTTCAAACATACAAGCCGTTGATTGGCACCATGCGAGGAACGAGTGCGGATAAAATCCATGACAGACGCAAAAAACATACTTTGAATGCCCTTGCCTCATTTTAATAAGGCAAGAATTTAAGATGGTCACTTTGATCGAGCTTCAATGTGCACTCCTATTGATGCCTTTCACATAGAAAATTGTCAACTTCATTTTCCTTCACTGACTGCTTTGACATTTTTAATTCCAATCAACTAATAGACAATTGTTTCAAATAGGAAGAAGTAAAAAATTGTTTTCCGCACTACCCCTGAATGAACGCCACTTAGTAAAGCAGTCAAACCTGTAAGAACCAAAGTGATCCAATTTAGCTCCCAGACGTTTGGCCTTCCAATGGCCATTCTGCTCCTGATGGCAAGGGGATCACCTCAGACTGGCGGCATGAGAAAAGTGCACTAATGATAAGAAAAACATTGAAGGAGTCGAAATAAATTGGCTGTAATAGCGGAGAACTTCTGAAAGATGGTAACAGTGCGGTGAGCGGCTAAATTGATGGAAGTTATAAATGCGTCAAAATACTGCACACTAAACCGTGTCCCGCGACGAAGTATTAACCAAAAGGCAGCAACTTTTCAACTGACATTATTCAGTGGTGTCTCGTGACATCTGGCAAAGTTGACGAAGATGTCGGCGTTGTCTAATGGAAATGCGCGCATTCCCTCTACGGCGGTCACACCGTGAAGAGCGCACTTTGGGCTCACAGATCTAAACTGCAAACCTTGAACAACCGCATTTACCACAACACTCCACGCAACTCAACCACCACACTCCTTTGAAGCACTTAATCATGTATTTAAAGCTAAGACCGGGCATTCTAGTGAAGTTAAGACGAGGAACTTTATTGCCTTTTATCCAATAAACCTTTTGTCACCAATGGTCTCAATAAGTGGCAACAAGAATGGCGACTCTGTATTGTCGCCAGCCTAAAATCATACTTTAGACGATTGAGTAGCTTCTCCCTTTGTTGAGCAATATTAAATGTGGATCATGGGTCGTGTTTTTTTTTCGTTTCATACAAAAGCCATTTTCTCGAGCCCATTCCCCTCAGATGTTTGGCTCAAGATAAACAAGAAAAAGTTGCCAACATCCTAATCGGCCATCATTAAAGTTTCTTGGCTTTTTTACGTTACGCAAACCAGTTGTACAAACATGGACAGCCATCTCAGTGTGACAAGCACATTTGGAGCTGTTAACGCAAGACTGAATAAAGGCAGACGATTGAAAGCTATCCGATTAATTTGGCTTGTTGCCATAATTACCGACAGTCCAGTGTTATTTTTTTCTATGCTGGAGTGAAGTGAGTTGTGTTGTGGGACTTTCTGGAGCCCAAAGGGAAGCATAATGCCTGACCAAAGTATGCGGACATTCAACACATAGGAGGCGATCGTGTAAGTTGCTATGGTCACTCAGGGACCGACACCTCAACCAACAGTCCAGCTCGCACACTTATAAAGCTTGGGATCGGAAACATACGCACGTTTAATCCGTAAATGTACTTAAAAACGAGTCTTCCACAGAAATTCGTGAATGTTGCTTGCGAGGTTTTAATAATAGCAAAGAAGGCTCACTATCGACATGCATGTTGGGAAGTTTCATCAGTCTGAACTGAATGCCTAGGTTTTTATGCGCATATTTTTAAGGCTAGTGTTTTGCGTTATTCCAAATGACAAGTGTTTAGTCATGCATTGAAAAGAATCCAATCCGAGTCTACTAAAGGCAATTGAGTGCTTCCCAAAATTTAATCTTTCAATTCGTTATTCACGTAAGTCTTCAATCCTGTGTTCACTAAATTCTTCCTTAAACTGCATTCTTGTCCGTTTAAAATCGCGAAAACGCATTCAATGAGCAGACCAGTTGAAAGCACAAAACATGAGTCTATTTAAAATGAGATACTTCTAGCTATCACGGCAACTTCTCCTAACCATTCATGCGGCAACTTTGGCGGTTTACGGTGAGTAGTTGAGGTGCACCTGGTTGAAGTGATGGAGAAAAAGGTGAGGTGGAACAGTGTTTGTGTTGAGAATAATTTGAAGGTCAGTTAGGTAACTGGGAGATGTTTATCGTCGATTAGAGAGAAGATGAGATGCGAAGGGGGCGGAGTGGAGTGGAGTGGATATTGTGGCATTATTATGGGGACGACTGGCAGTAGTCACGCAAACCACCCACCTTCATTGCAAAAAAGGCATTTAGCAGACAAGACTCAACGAAAATATCCACAAAAGTGGTCTTCCTCCAATAAGAATGCCTCAAAACTACTGGAAATATTGTAACCAAGCTCTACTTACCTTACCGTTGCGTTCACATGACTTGTGCAGGGACGTAGGTTTTGCTTCATATTGTTAAGGTAAATCTACTACCAAAAGGACAAAACCAAAACTGACTTATTAACTACTTTTACCATAATCTACCTGCACTTCTAACTCAGTGTTTATGCAGTGATGTCTTGACTAGATCGCCTAAGACCAGCCCACCTTAGCCTCCGACCATGGCTTAGCTGTTGCCTTGACATCTCCCTTTGCGCCTACGCCACATGAGTCATTTAGATCTTGTCGCAACGCGATTGAGCTCCCTGCGGACCCCGAGCTGTTCCGAAGAGGCGAGCTGTCGTGTGGCTTAGTGTGCACAAGCTTTTAAAAAGAATCTATAAATGCTAAAGAATGATTTACAAGAAACATTTATTGATGCATGACAAGTAACTCTTGCACCAGTTGGGAAGTGATCTGCAGTCGCTTTTCACGTAGATGGCGGAACTGCAAAATTTATCCCGTGATCAGCTGGCTGGGTAGGAAATAGACGTACTGCGAAAACATTTTTAGAGAAATACGTTATCAAGCCGCAAACCTATAAACGGTTTGAAAATGAGCAGAAAATAATTTTACAGGGGACCGAACTTTACGCTCGAGTGCTTCGGACGGTCGAAAAGGGGTTTAACTTGGACCAGCCTAAGCGGCATCCGAGACAGGAACTGGGAAAGCCAAAAAGGATAGAAGCACCTCTATCGTCAAGCCCCAACTATATCAATTAGTAAGGTTGTTATGTTGGTTTTTTAATTTGTTAAATTTTGAATGAAACCAACAGCGGTGCACTCACTCTCGAAGCCAAGGCCGAGAAAAATTGTTCAAGGGAAACCAAATTGTAAAAAGGTCGCACAAGCTTTGATTTTTTTACCCACCTTTGGCAATGGTATGCTTGTACTTCCTTTACCCACATTTGATGTTATTTTTACGTGCTAACCGTGGCAGCCTTAATCGTCACAAAGGCGTGCAGTACTTGTAATGAGTGAATTCAGAAGGCACCAGAATGAGGCAATGAGGTAGTGCACGTGGGGAACAAATTGAAAATGAAGAAAAGTAAATGGTGGAAGACCAAGCTTTCGTTTTACTCTAGTCCACTTTGCATGGACCTTCAGGAAGTGTAGACTCCACTCAACAGGATTGTTAATGAGGTGCATCAGATGGCAACTAACCAGCTAAGTCTGCAAAAGAAAAGTTTCAAATGCGTAATAGCAGCTAGAGGTAGAGCGTCCAACATTTTTTCCATTGTTTGAGGTTAAATGAAACCGATTGGTGCATTCGCCACTGTCTAATGCCCGACAGACTGTGCATTCATGCGACTCCAGTGGTGAACATGATGAAAGCTGTTAGCGAAGAACCTCTCAAAGAAAGCATTGAATATGTACGGAAAAAAGGTGTCGATTCGATACTCTTTTCCGGTGGATTGACACCACAAGCGGTTGGCAATCACAGGCCGTGTACCAACAATAAAGGCTTGTACTAGCAAGAGACCTCTCTTCTTGACTTAATCCAACGCCATAAACGACCTTCTTCCTCGACCACGGCAAATGCAGCACTTGTCCCATCATGTGGAGCTCTAAGACGCCTTAACAATTGCTGCTATTCCTCTTTCGCAGGCACTAATTTCGTTCCTGCCTTCTAAAAACAATTCTAGCATGGTATTTTTACCTTAGCACAACATTCTCCTCCTTGAATTACGGTGTTTAAGCATATCAGCACGTACTTCGGCCTTACTGCAAGTTCTATACCGCAATCACTACGACTTTTACCTTTAAATCATCTTGCGTCCTTTACATTTTATCAGCCATTATGCAAACTCTTTTTGCGGCTTTTTAAATGAAACTAATATTAATGACACTTGTTTTCGAAAACTAATCCCTAAGGTTTAATCACAAGACCACATTTACAATCAGCATGTCACTAGCCACGACGAATATGCGAGTGAAGCGGCTGGTGGTGCGAGAGTGAGTGCGACCTGCAAAGTCAGGGTGCGTTGATGATGCAACGTAAGATTTGCTAATCTCAAATCCGACCACTTTTTCGGATCTTAAGGCCTGACAATTAGCACAAGTCAGTAGCAATAAGGAGGGGTTTGAAACAGGAGCACAGTAGAAATAAATGAAGCACGAACCATCAATTAGGCGACCTCGATCACCAACACAATGGCTGTGCGACACCTGAAACTTCCTTACCGCGTTTGCGCCCCACGCGTTTACCACACACACCTGAAAGAGAGTGAAAACTGTAATAAAAAAGCTAGAAACAGTGATGTCACTTTGAGAAATTGAAGCTTTTGAGTGGCTGTATGTTCGTGGATGTTTGTATTCATTACGGTAAGTTTTGTGCACATTCACTAGACATATTTGGACAAAACAATTCCACTCCTCATACCTGCAACATTCACACTACTACGCAGCACATTAAAACGGTTTGAATTTCTAGTTGAAGGGCGAAAAACTTGTTTTGGTGCTACACTTTACTTACGTTTTATAAATTTCCCCAATTCAGCAAGCTAAGTTCGTCCTGTTTACAACACGAAGATGTGAGGAAATGCAGTAGGATGAGGGCAAATCTATCATCTTTAGTCTCGTTTCTGTTGACGCAAAGTATCACGATAAGACACTTAAAGCTTTAATTAAGACATAAAATTGCAGCAAACTAGGATTCCGCGCATGCCTGAATTTCCTCAGGAGTTGCCTGTTGCATGCTGAAGAAGGAGGGCGGTCACCTCCATATTGCCTATGCCAGCGTATTTGTTGGAAACTATGCTGATGGAGTTGAATGCTTGATTTGTGCTTTGAATTGTTGAGGTGTCGGTATTTTCGCGTTTATATGCCACCGTCATGAGGTCTGCACAAGAGAGCACGCACACCCCAAATGCAATGCGACGTGTCACCACCTCTTTTGTTTCTTTTCAGACCGTTGATAGTCACACAACACTAAAAGACAAAAAGTAACACGAAACGCTTTCTGGGTGACTGCGATTAGCGTGAGCAGGCACAGACACACGGATGAAGTGATTGCGCTCACAATGCATCACAGATTAATCTGCGTATTTTCACGACGAGATCCACCGAATTCCAACGCCTTGGAGTGTTATTTGCGGCGAGCAGACCAAAGATGTGTCTCACAATTTCTTTCGCCTCTAGGAAAGTGCTGTTGTGAATAATTGCGTTGATACAAGGAGGGACAGACATGAAACACCGCGAAATGTTTGAAGTTCTTTGAAAGGAATGCGCTGGAAACCTGAGTCTCCAGCGATCCATTTTGAAGAAGACCAAGAAATTAATGAGATTCATTAGAATTGCAAGCGATAGAAACCAAAGGTTTGCATGGGCAACATCACTTTGGATGGGTTATAAACGCCTCAAGTGCCCGATCGACATTCCTACCGGCTCACAAATTAAGCTTGGAACGTCTTAACTGAACAACTCCAATGCCTCTTTTAATGTCCACTTCGAATTCAAAGCACCGTTTTTCCATATTTAAATGGTGTAAGGGGCAGAACTTTAAAACAACTAGGAAAATGCTGTCCAAAATCTAACCGACTGATGATTGGAACTTTTTTTCACCCTAATTGGCTCATTAAATCTAATCAGAAGAAGACAGCAGTTAAACGGGGATGAAAATGGTTCGAAAAAAGAGGTTTCGTTCATCTACTAGGTGAAGAATTTATCTAGCATAAGAATCTTTTCAGAGCTTGTCAGGTGTCAACCCTCCCAAGGACTGAGTTTTTCGCGTAAATAATTAAGACTCGTTAGGGCTGAAGCAGTAGGGATTGTTGAAAAGTTTTGGATGGTGTGTTTATTTGAATGGGCCGAGATCCCTCGCTCGTCTCGCAGCGATGGTTCGCATCTGCTAAAAAATAACAATGACGCGCAACAAAACACTTTAGGCACATTTTTGGTTGAAAAAGTTGCGGAGAATGAAGTTCACTCAATGCCTTCCAACTGATCTCAACTAATAGGATGATTCCAAGTCTCACCTACTACTGCAGAGAATTTCAAATACTAGCGCTTGTTGTAATGGGCTTATCTTTGGGTGTTCGACCACCGCAACAAATTGAGGATAAAGTGCTGTGGAATTTCGGTTGCAAGTAACCTCACCGCAGGCTGATTGGTTAAGGCGAATATTTTTGCCAACTTGGCGCTCCGATGAGTCGTCGGCTTTACAGGCAGACATTGCGAGACGCGTGCAATCCACCAAATTAAGGTTCGGTGAGGAGATGAAAGCTTTTGTCCTCAAAAAATTAACTTACATACTTGTTAACCTTAATTGATGATGCCTTCCACCAGAGCCGCCACCATCTTGGTATTCTTCTTTACCTTTACTACCTCTTCGAATACAAGTTTGTGAAGTAAGCTTAGAAGCTTTGGAGGTGATACTACGCTCGTGAGTGACAGGTAATGTTGTATAGACTTTTACTGCTTACTTAAAGAAATTAATGCCTAACTTGGTATTTGAGTATTCAGCTTGAACAAGGACCACATCTCTTTTTGGTTCTAACAATCCTGCAAATAAGTGGGAAGTTGTTAAATGCAAGTAACATCGAAGACGTACGGGGCGGTGTGCATGAGGAACTCTTAATTCTACGGGATTATGGTGGAAAGAGTTTGGAAACGCAAAGGGAGTCGAAAGTGGATGCAGCCCGTAAGCTTCTATAACAATGAATGATCGTCCATACTTTTTTAACGAATTTTTAAAAATTGACAATGGTTAGGTCACAAGGAAGACTCCGACATGCTTAAATGTGAAATCATTCTCAAATTACAACTTTCCTCCTTCTGCTAATCTAAAGGCTACGCGCAATTCAGCTGCTCCAAGTTTGTACTTCCACCATAAACAACGTATTGTACGCTTAAGGATACGCATCGCTCGAGCACCAAAAATCTTCACTTCTGGAGGAAGTAAACTTTTGGTTTATTTCCAAAATTCCTTCTCCACGCAACTGAACCGAATGCAGAAACACTACTCACACATAGAAAAGCATTTTTATCCCAAGTGCCTCTGCAGCTCAGGTTTCACCCTTGTCATGCTTCGGAGATCACGGAATTTTAATAAAAATACAGCTCTACTCATCGAACTCAGGCAGCAATGACAGCGGTAGAGGTAATGTTGGCGATTATTTTATGTGAGAACGTGGGACGAGAGTGTTACTGCCTAGCAAATTTCCCTGATTCGCCTTCTTGCGTGTTCAGCTGCTTAGTCGCGGCCGTCTATCTGAGTGCGAAATCACGTCACTTATGGCATCAGGTATCCTAATTAGCTCTGGGCATTAGGTTATGGCTTGCAGGCATGTGGACTCGTTCATTGGTCTGTGGGGTCGAAATGGCCTGCCTGCTAAAGTAAGATTGGTTGGAATTTTTGATAGCGAATTCACTAAACGCATAACAACATGAAAGAGCAGACATTTGGGTGACAAAGGGAAGTCACCTTTCCACATCAATGCCAATTTGCATGCTCAGACACTTATGTTGTCGAACTTGAGCCGCTTCAAAGTAGAGACCTACGGTTATGGCGGTCACGAAGACAAAACATAAAAATGGCACTATTATAGCTTTAGGGAGGTATAGAGGCACTACACTGATCCCAGCGGAGGGCATACCCGATACTAAGCGATACAAATTCTGATGTCTACAACTATTTGGTATGACTTAGCAAGCCTGAAGTGGATCACGTTGACACCAATGCGAGAATTAGTGAAGACATTAAATATATTGAAGTTATCACACTTGTAATGGCAGTGAGAGTGGTCGTAAACAATTTGCAAATGTTTTGCAACTGAGCCCTTTCCAATGCCTTTCTCCCTCTTTGCTGACTAATATGGAAGCCAAAAAGGGCTGGCTGGGCAGAACATTTTCACCCTGTCTCGTGTCACACGGCGCTGCTTGTGGGTCATGCCCGTACAAACTTCCCATTATGCCAAAACTTTGGATAGAATAGAATCGAAAAGAAGTATAAGTGACCCCGGAGTAGACGATTCCCTCATTTATACAGGAATTCGATGACTCGTATGGATGGCTAATAGATGCTTCCCTTACATCACTACTTACGTTATGGTTGCTGATATGGGTAGGTGACAGAGAAAAGAGCTTAAAAAGAAGAGAGGTAATGTAATGATTTATTACCTGCTTTTAGCTCCCTTATGCCTTACTTGGGTAGTGAAGGAAGGTCTCGCGAAACTACAGTTATTATTCCTTTGAAACTTAACAGCTAAATGTACCACTAATAATTAAATGGCCATAATTTCTTTTCATAGTATCATACAATACGTTTGCTGTCTACCTTATGTGTGCTAAAGTGGAATAATTAGTACCACCATAAACGATGTTCAGTAAATCTTGTTTCAATCACTTTATAGATGTACATGCGGGAACGCATTCAATGTGCCTTCTTAATGAACACGTTAGTCTCAAAGGCTCAACAAATGGAAAATGTAATTCAAAGGCAGCAACCACCTGTGTACTTCCATTTGGTCTAAATCAAACTTCAATACCCTTTTAGGCACTAGCACTTCACTTGTGTCTTCATGGCGCATCCTCACAACTTACCTAATACTGACCCTTTTCCACGCTAAAACGCATTGTAATAACTTCTTGAACGATCCGGAGGGCCTCGCTGGTATTTGAAGGCATATGACTTGGCTAATTACTTGTCTTTAGGTAGAAAGCGCTGAAATGAAGGTATGGTCTGACCCATAAGGCTAACTGCGCGGCAAAAGGTATATGTCTGTCAATAGGACCACCAGTTGTTGAGAAAAACTAATGACCAGGGCGTTGTAAGTAAACCGCACCAGTAACTTTTCATGAGCTAGATGCTGAAGTTCGATATCAGAGAAACTACGCTTACCGTTTGTTGCATGTACCTACGGTATGAAGGAGACGCATTTACCTCGGTGACGGAGAATCTCCCAATCCCTCACAACGAAATAGTTGGACCTCACGCCTGCATTTCGCTTCATCTTATTCCCATGGTCCACAGACAAGCTACTAACAACTGAAGCGACCGTCATGAACCATCAGGAAATGTTTCGTGTCGGAATTTCGCCCACAAAATTCGTGTGCAGGTGTCAGAAATGACGTCACGGTTCTCCTCATATACGGGACAACCAGAGTTACACCGTCTATCCTTGGAAGCAATTGATGGTCAACAGGCGTATACGACCCCAAATCTGGTTGTCAGACCGAACGTAACTCCAGATCTAGTTGAAGCTGCCGAGGAAACCAAGTGCAGTACCTCAGTCTCGTGCTATATGTCGACTGGTGCGGCTGGCTTGTGGGTGCTTTCGTGTAGTACCGAATATGTGATAGCTGGCGCTGGAGGTGTACCAGGAGGAGCGCCGAGGAAATCACTCAAGAGAAGAGAGGGGCAGTGTAACGCCTTGTTTACTTGACTATCTGACGTTTGGCTTTCCCGATAAGAATTGTCTGACCTCGTGCTCGTGGGCTAGCCTTCGAGCTATGCTCAGACCCATTGCTCTGTTTTCTTCGGAATACGTGTATTCATCCCCGCTTATCGCCTTCTTATACCATGTGGGGAGTATTGAGGCGCTACAGTAAGGTTCGGTATATTTATCGTGGCTCCCTATATGTCATTAAAGGTGACCATACTGAACTGCAGTTTAGTGGAGACTATATTTTGGCATAAACAGTTATTCAACAATATATTCGTGAAGAAATAAACTGTAATACATGATGAAAACACAAAATTTTGCGGTGAATGAAACCTTAAATTAATTGGAAAGTACACACTACTTTCAGCGGCGTGGAACTTCCCACTCGGAATAAAGACATCGTGCTGATGTAAAAATGCAAGATTGATAACACGTGAGTAGCCTGCCAATAATTAAAATACAAAATAACGATGAAGAGTAACAATGGAAATATTATAACTATTCTTAATTGTGTAATCACGCTCTCTGTGTCTTCTTTGTATTTATCATATGGAGGCCCAGTCTTCTCAAAGTTCTGGGAATGTATAGTCGGATTGGGTTTTTCCGTGCCGCTTTTCCGCGTAACGTGTGTGCTTTGCACCAGAATATTAAGCCTCATTCAAAACTACTAATTAAAAGTGCGTCTCAAGTGGAGGTTTCGCGTCTTCTAGAATGTGGGGCTGAAAGCAGCTTCGTTGTAATACCTGACTCTCCTGTGTTTCGAGTTGATAACGGTTGCGAAATCGTCCAAACAGTCGAACTGGATCCTCGAAAAGGGGGTGTTAATAAAATACAAATTCCTGCTAGACGGAGTTAGTGGTTATGACCTTTAATGATTTACTAGTAGCTATTGAAATAGAGCATAACAGCTCTGATCCGATTTCCTTTGTCAACTACGAGGGTCCACAGGCCATGATAAGATCAATCGGTCCTGTCAATTATGCAAAACTGAGAGTACTTAATGTCATATATAATAATTCTGTTGTAGGTTTCGGATTTTTCCATCAAATCGGGTGGAAACGTTGTTGGTTCGGGGTATCTGGAGGGAAACTTCGATCTGGTTACAAACGGCGTACATTGCACTCTCTGATGCTTAACTTTGGCTTTCCTCAATGATATAATTCTGATGGTGTCTCCGCATTTCAGTCCTTCAAAGCTGATAACATCACTGGTTCGTCAATCGGAATCGCTTTCGGCGGGACCAACTTTGCTGTTCATTCTGCCTACTGTGAAACACTGAATCTCAACTGGATTACTCCAGAAGAACCTCCAGACGGGGTCACCCCAGTTGAATTGCCTCCGCTCAGCGTCTACTTCGGGACATTGCGTGGCTATGCCACAATTGAAATCGCTGGCGATGCCAACCTCAACATTGGTACGACGTATTTCTTTTTATGTAGAAAACCTCTTCGGTTACGGGTGAACAACCCTCCTCTCCTATTTCCCTCCTTTTTAGGCAGTTTTGAGGGCTCTCTCTACTTGCGTCAGCGATTTGGCAACGTTGCTGTACATATAGGCGGTCCATGCCCACTTCTAGAAATCGATGTCGCTGAAGGCAACGTAGAACTAAGCCTTCCACTATCCACTGTTGGTGGAGAGGTTTCCGGCGTCATAGAGATTCAGGCGCCTGAAATCGATGTCGACCGAGATGCTCTTCCCGCCGATTGCCTTGATAACTGGGATCTTGGCGAGGTTGCTGAGGCGCATACTTTCTACGGTGAGATTCTTCTCTGGCTTGTTTCTCCCACCTCTCCTCTCCTCAGAACAATCAATTCAGTTAATCTAAGTCTTTTGTTCTTACATTAGCTAACTTTAACAAACCCGAAACGAATTGCGAGACCCTCTGGAGAGTGCGCACTTTACGCGGACGCGTTAAACTGACCGGCGCTTCATGGGCAGATGCGATGGCCCGATGCATCGAGCGCACCACTGCAACCATGACCTAGATAGTTACTACCGCTCAACGATTACGCTTCAACAAATTGATCCGATTCAATAAAGCCTGCAGCTACGCTTTCATCAGCAATGGATAAAAGAAGCAAAGGGACACAGAGAATGTACAGTAATTTATTAGATGAAAAGCCGTGCCTCCGTTGCTATTTCTGCTCGACCCTTACTTTTGACACTGGCGCGCTCCTGACGCTTGATCCTCAGACGAAACTCATTCTGAAGCCGTTTTCTTTCTTCTCGTTTCTTTCGTTCCCTCACTTCCTCACGACTGAGTACTGTTTGGGCATTCTTTCTTCCCTGGTCAAATGTATAGATGTTTTTCGTTAACAATGCAAACACCTAACACTTATAATGGAAGCGAGTTAAAATCACTTACCTTAACGACGTTAGTATCAGTAGTGAAGTTGCTTTTCAGCAGGGATTCGTCGTCATCTTCTGAATGAGATGCTTGGGATGCATTGGACGTTGAGACCTCGTCATGGACGTCTCCGTCACTATCCACCTCTTCGCTTGCGTCTGTTTCTGGACCAGTATCTTCATTGCTGAGCGCGAGAGCCGCAACTGTGCCAACAAGGAGCTCTGAGTCGTCCATGGATACTCGATGAGAGCCAATTTTGTTCCTCTTTTGAGACCGTTGGTTGGGGTAGCCTGGAGCTTTCAACTCCACATCCATGTGTCCAGTTCGGCTGATGAGGAAATAACTTCTCTCACTCTGCTCCGACACCATGAAATATTAAAACCTGACCCCATTAGTGGGGAGCATCGGTCGTAGTTTCTTAAGGTCTAATTTTCCCCCTGCTGCGTTGCCGAGTACGTCCCACAAATTGATTTTTGATATTTGGTGGATTCCTTAACTTAACACGGAGAAAAAGCCGAGCATCGGCCGAGTCAACAAATCTAGTTTTCGAAATAAGGCAAGTTATGCATCACGATCACGATGAAAGGGATGGGATGAGAGAAACAACCCAAAATTCTACGTTTTGTGGCGATCAATGCCTTCATTTCTTGCAAAAAAATTACGTCCAAACATCTGACGCAGCACAGCAAGAGTGGATGAGTTACACAGACCTAATCAGTTTAATATTGGCTTAATACAAAGCTGGGGAAAAAACCCGAGTCACTTTAGGGTGACGGCCAGCTAAGTTTCGGGTTTCATGCATTTTTTTTCGCCTATAAGTCAATGAAAAACATGATTTTGGACTTCGACAAGATTAAAACACAATATACGCTCGGATCACGCAGTCAGAATAAAAGCAAACGGGAGGGGCGAAGCCAACACCCAATAAAGTAAAAATAGGAAAAGTAATACGAACTTACGGGATGTCAGTGAGAGAGCGAGGAGGGGTGTCTGCCGGAGAGATCTCAAGGAATCTGCTAAAGAAACTGATGATCCCGTTCAAGTCTCGCTCGTATATCCTACAAACCAAAATAGATGCAATTCTCCAGCTCCACACCTAACTCATCAGTGATGTGTTGATTCAGCCGTAGCTAAGGTTTGGGAATAATTTCACTTAGGCGGGATTCATTGTCCTATTTGAAGACAGGTCTGAAACAGATGTTTTATGATAAAACGCCATGTTTGATCCCTTAATTGGAAAGGGGTTATTTTATGAAGTTCCCAAGTCCGCTTCAAAGAGCTCACAAAGCAACTTCAAGGGCACGACAAAAATGCTTTGATAAGTTGGACCTGAAGCGAGACGTATCATCGTGACAGCCTTAGGAGCAAGGCCAAGTGGCGACTTTATGTGACGGTACTGTAAGACTGGTAGCAACAACCAAAGGAAAACAAATAACAAGTCTTGCACCAGAACCAACCTAGAGAACAACATTTAACCAGTAGTTAAATTAGGCACTAACGAGATAATTCACCACAGAATAATCGAGGAAGTTAGATTGAATACTCAGACCATTTAACAAAACCCACATACTCCTGAGCAGTCGGATGATTTCGACTGATCATCTGAGGGAAATCTATGAGAAACAGCTTGGGTTCAGTCGCTACCGTCGTCGCGGTTTTTACATCAGCCCCATCATCGCCACCATCTTGCACCAATCCATGTACAAGGAGGTTGAACTCGTTGAAGTCGCCATGAACAAGACCGTTGCGAGTAATGTTATCAAGAATGTCCACAGCCTGAGCGTACAGCGTGCTAGCAAGGACAGCGTCATCGGCACGGAGGATGGTGGGTAAGACCTTGCAGAGAGGCACCATGTCCATCAAGAGACTCATCACCACCGCATTGCGGTTGTTCGCCAATGGACACGGCACTGGCAGCCCGTGGTGATAAAGCATCTAGAAGATGGACCGTGAGAGATCAGCAAATGTTATCAAAGACAGGCGCTAGCAAATAACCAAGTTTAAGGTTAGAGAAACTGCATTCAACCAAACGCAGTTTTGTTTCATTCTGCCACTTGAAGCAATCATTACCACAATTAGATGCGATAAGGCACAGCTGTACTCATGCTTTGAATGTGATAAGATCTTTGAAGAAATGATGAAATTAGATGATTATTCTTTATCGCTAGCATTCATTGCTACCATTGCTCCCCTTCCCCACCAAGGCTTCAGAATAAGCCTCCAAGGGTGCAGTAACACCATCAGATATCCACAGAAAGTTTATCAATAAACTTCAGCCATTAAAACTACCACCATTTGCAATCCTTTTCCTGCATCCGTAGACTCCTTCCAACGAAATTCAAGTCCAGCTGCAGTGTCTGTCTGAGAAAGCCATCAATTCCATTACCATCGTTTCTCCCCGCATTTTGCGCCCAAATCAATGGCATGATGCGTGTTTAACGGACCAATCAAATTTCAGAAAAATGAAAGGATTAAGAGTGAGAACGAAGCATCATACTATCCCATCCACCCTACCTTAGATTGTCTTCCGCATTTCGTCACATGGTTTCACGACATACATTAATTGAACTTTACGATACAAATATTAAGGGGTCTTTTTGATGTGAACTTGCTAAGCTAGGCAGCAGAATAATTCCCAATCGACTGTCTACAGATCTCAGCACATAAGGCGAGTACAGTGTCCCGCGAGTAAAAAGTTGCGCGCCTTTGAATGGCGGAGTAAGCTGTAGTCATAGTCAAAAGTCAATGCTAACATGTAGGGACGGAGCTGATAATATGCTAATAGTCCACACAGCACATAATCACTTAATCAAGACGACTCTATAACTTTAAAGGCATAAATAATAGTTACTTCTAAGATGTATTTCGGTGAGGTTAAGCATTTTGCTTAATTCACACAGTCTGGAGAAGCATTTCAGCAACCCATCTTTAATAACAAGTGAAACAAAAAGCTCTAAATACAAAACATACCCGCATCATCTCATATTCGCGTTTAGCTGCTAGCCGATCGAGATAAAGCCAAGAACAAGTGTTTCTATGCTGATGATATTCTCGCTTCTCCCTCACCTTCCTGAACGAGGTTCGACCCAAACGGTGGAACTTTATAACAATGTAATCACCTTTTGAGGGTAGATCTGGCCGCAAATTTTGGTCAACCGCTGCGTATTTTTCTTCCGTCGCGTCGCCTTGTCTACCACACAAGTCACCAGCAAGGGCAAGATAAACATCGGATTCCTTCCCAGATCCTATCATGGAACCCAAATCAATCACCTGGCCAGACTTTGTTAGTGTATTCAAAGCCAAATAGTCATATCCGAGATTTGTAAGCCGATATCCTGAGTACCCTGAAGACAATATCGGAGCGTTAACAAAATTCCAACTCAGGGTTTCACCTTTGCATCAGTCATCCGCAAAGATGACTTAACAAATAAGATCATGATCATCATAGTTGGGGAGAACGTGCCTTTCCTAGAGTCATTTTCGTAGGCAAGAAGACCATGGGGAACTAGGTCATCACGGAGAAGCTTCAAAAAAGCAGAGCTGCGACGCGAACAACGAGAGATTTTGTGCACCAAATCGATGGGTACAAATTCATGGTTCTTCATGCCCATTTCAACGGCCATTAGGACACGCCACGATTCATTTGTCATGTAACGAAATTGGTCAATTTTAATTGACTTTGGCATTCTGGAAGAGCCTAATCTTAACAAAAAACGAAGAAAATATGTGCTGACGGATATAGTTTGTTGTTATAGGCTAATAAGCAAACAAGCAAATGCCAAATGAGTAACAGAACAATTGTTTGCACTCATAGAAACGACGATGCGAAGCTTAGTTATAAAAATCTATAAAAAATGAAGAGTCCACATCAAACATAATTAAGGCCTGTATAAAAACATGACAAAAGATGACAGTAATAAAAATAATAGAAAGCCTAGCCAAGGCCAACATTAACCAGCGAGACTCCAACACCAGCACGAGCAATGGTCGTAAAAGTTCAGCGCAGCACAACACCAAGGCTTACGCACAAAACAATATAACTCATGCCTAAGAAAAACGACCAATAAAGATATATTATAGTTATTTGAAATTCGTTAAAGACCATCGAAACAATTTTTTAATGCTCTTATTATGTGGCATTTTCAATAAATCATTAACAAACCAATACATAGTAATTTTGAGTTTATTTGTGCTGTAGCAAGCCGAGACTTCCCACAGTGTGGAAGATGTAGTATATACAAGAGTGTTTAAGTTGAGAGGCGGGAGTTGAAATTTAACGCGAACGCGGTGCGTGGGGATCGTGCGGAGTCCGTTTTCGGGTGATATTACCTGTTATTCGGCTCATCTGTACTCCCATCCCCGTTCTTACTGTAATCAATGCCTAATAAATCTACTGCAACTAAATCTCTCTTTAAGTCCGTGGTTCAAGGGGACGGGTGCTGGTCGACATCCCTCCCTTTAAAGGAGGCACGGACTTCGATGACTGGCGTTTTTTGCAAATGCAGAGCTCGGGCTCTTCGATTCTGCATGGAGAGTGCCGTTGCTACTCCGCACCTTGTCCTATAACCTACGTCGCGAAGTAATGGACGCGGATGTCACGCCTTCCTCGGATATGGAAGTGCTACACGATTCTTGTTAAATTGACGTCCTTCCAGAAGGAAGAATTTTCAGCTTCAGACCTTTCCGCCGGTAACAAAACCTGGGGGGAGTGATGAGGACTTCGCGAGGAATCTCCAGTCATTAGCCCAACAGGCATTTAAGGATTGTTGTTCCTTGCGGGTTGTCCCATGGATGGCGGCCCAATTCAGAAGGGGTGTGTCCACCTGCCTTGGCAGAACAACGGGTGCACATGAGAACCAGCAGATCGAGTCGTCTCCTCGACGCAGCAGTCTCCAAGCGCCAGGAGCTTTAATTCTTAACGGAGTTCAGCACCCGTTTTCGTCCATGGACTCCCAGTGGACGTTTACTTACTGGTGGCAAAGGCATGATCTCCAAGGCGGTCCCTCAGTACAAAGTAAGACAGGAATTTCTTTGCCGTTTCTGCGTGCTCATTCCTTCTGGATTGGGAGGCAGCCTGTTCGCTACTAAACCCACAAGTCTTCCTCATGGTTTGCAGCGAGGTTAACATTACCCCACCGGCTACCATGCTACGCTCTGCAGAAGAATATCGGGAATAGGAGAAGTCTCTATCAGGGTCGGTCGGGAAAGATGGCTAGGAGGTGAATTTTGTGCTATGTCCAGAACTTGCCTGGAACGTACTGCTTGGAGCCCACTTCTTACGCCAGTCTCGAGCGAATATGGATTTGGATGCACACCTGCTCACAACCTATCGAAGGTCCAAGAAGAAGCTTTGGATTCCCAAGCCAAAAAATGTGCAGATGACACATGTAGGTCCCTATTCGTCGCCCTTGCCGTCCCGGGACCAATCTAAACGATCTCTGTGCTCAACGTTAACAAATTATCGCTGATGAGAGGAAGTAACTGCGCTCAATCCTGAAGAGTTACTCACAAATGTTTTCCTGGCACGAACGAACATAGTCAAAAACAGGATCGACGTTGGTGAAACCAAACCGGTCTGGCAGCCGTCTAGACACGTACCACCACCCCTTCAGGACGAAGTACATCGATTGATTAACGAGAGGCTGCGCAACAACGTTATCAGGTCTTCTCAGTCATCCTGGTCCTCCTCCATCGCATTAGTTAAAAATAGTGACGGTGGCCTACGTCTGTGCGTTTGTTATAGGTGGTTCAATGCAGTAACAAAGAAGGATGCGTTCCCTCTACCCCACATTAACGACATTTTGGACCCTCTGCAAGGGGCAAAGTGGTTCTCGACATTGGATCGGAAATCCGGCTACTGGAAGGTGGAGGATGGAGAAAAAACAGCCTTCATTGTGGCAAATGAACTATATGAGTTCAAAACGATGCCTTCTTGGTTTTGTAACGCGGCAGTCACATTCCAGCGACTTATGCAGACAGCATTGCGTGGTCTTTTCCCGACCACGTTTTCGTTTTCGGGAGACACCAAACAATAACTCCAACCTCCGATTAGTACTGGATCGCCTTCGAGAAGCAGGTTTGATGCTGAATTCGAAGAAATGCAGTTTTAACCACAATTCGTTCACGTTCCTGGGACACAATTTCTGCAAATGGGATGCCGGTTACGGAAGACAGAACAGGACAAGTGAGGACGTGGTCGACACCTACATATCAAATGGAACTTGGCAGTTTCTTTGGCTTGGCTAACTATTATCGGGGTTTTGTAAAGGGTTTCGCCAAGATCGCAATTTCTCTATACAGGTTGACAGAGAAACGGGCAAAAAGGAGTTTCGTTGGGAAAAGGCACATACAGAAGCATTTAAGGAGTTGAAGCGTGTACTTTGCGCGGCGCTGAACTTCACTTTACCAAACTTCCATGCCGAGGCTCCTCCTTTCGTGCTGGATGCAGACGGCGGCGGTAAGTGAAGTTCTATTTCAAAAAGACAAAGACGGGAGAAAACATGTTATCGCGAACGTTAGCTCACGTCTAAGCAAAAAGATGGAACAGAAGAGGACAACGGAACGGGAACTTTTCGACAATTATACAATTACACGAGGTGATAGAAAAGCAGTTCGTTTGGAGGACAGATCAGCAACCATTGACATGGTTGAAAACGATGAAGTAGATCGATCCCCCGTTGCGAGGCGGTACGAAGAGCTCCAGTAATATGATGTTATTGTGTAATATAGGAAAGGAAGCTCTCACGGCAATGAGGACGCTCTGTCACGGAGACCCTCATCCCCGTCTATAGATAGCGACACAGTAGGTGCGCTGTTATTGAGCGAGCCTACTTCCCATCACTGGACAACCACGCAGAGCTCCGACTCCGATACAGCTTTAGTCCATGAAACACTACAGTTGAGGAAATGAGCTCGGCGAGCAAAAAGCCAAGTAAATATGGCAGAATTGGGAAAAACTCTTTAGAGGATGATGTCAAGCGGTACAAAGCCGATGGTGAGGTAGGTTCCAAGCGCTTCGTAGCACCCGGTTCCTTGGAATTGCATGAGCAACTTGGCCACGTGGAGGACAGGAAGATGCTTGACGCCGCAAGGAAGAGGTATTGGTGGTCCTCACTGACATCGGATGTCTCCGATTTTTTTCGCACATGCGTCACGTGTACCAGCTTAAAGAACTCGACCCGCACGGCGATAGTCCCTCTACAGCCGATGTCCACGAGCTTTCCCGGGGAGCGAGTAGACATAGATATCATAGCTCCGCTTCCCACGACTCCGAAAGGGAACTGTTAGACTATTTCACTAATCAATCGCTGGGTCTGCCAACATGGCGTGTCTGATTCTGTACATGGTGACCAAGGGGCGAGCTTTGAAAGTCATCTTCGAAATCCGTAAGACGCGTACGACGCCGGGTCAAGCCGCACTCTTGTCGACTTATTGAAGGCCTTTACTAAAGAGGTGTAGCCCGAGGATTGGGACCTATACCTAAGACGGTCTCTCCTCGTCTACCGAGCCTCCGATCACACCTCGATTGGAGTCTCACCACTTAAGATGTTCATGGGCCGTGAAATGAGAGTTCCTTCTGACATTTCATTCCCTTGTAAGAAACCGTCGGTGGATAACGCGCCTCAGTGTCTTGAGAGAACCTCAGGAAAGTGTTTAACGCTGCGCACGGACAGCTGAAGAATGCATACACTAGGCAAGAGAGATCCTACGATAGAGGCGAACAAACGTCTTTAAGGAGGAAAATTTATCGCTATTGTATAGACCAATCTCCTCGCCAGAAACCTATCAGAAAGTTTACCATCCCTGGAGAAAGGATCCCTACCGGATAATCAAAGTCCTACCTTCCGCGAAATATCTCATTAGACCTCTAAAAGTATATCATAACACTGCCCTTCTCTTTTCTCGAGCGATGTCCTCGGCGCTCCTCCTGGTACA
This sequence comes from Hydatigera taeniaeformis, assembly GCA_900622495.1. Classification (NCBI taxonomy): domain Eukaryota; kingdom Metazoa; phylum Platyhelminthes; class Cestoda; order Cyclophyllidea; family Taeniidae; genus Hydatigera; species Hydatigera taeniaeformis. Next base: position 18,098 of record UYWX01020543.1, on the reverse strand, counting down.
CCTCCAGCGCCAGCTATCACATATTCGGTACTACACGAAAGCACCCACAAGCCAGCCGCACCAGTCGACATATAGCACGAGACTGAGGTACTGCACTTGGTTTCCTCGGCAGCTTCAACTAGATCTGGAGTTACGTTCGGTCTGACAACCAGATTTGGGGTCGTATACGCCTGTTGACCATCAATTGCTTCCAAGGATAGACGGTGTAACTCTGGTTGTCCCGTATATGAGGAGAACCGTGACGTCATTTCTGACACCTGCACACGAATTTTGTGGGCGAAATTCCGACACGAAACATTTCCTGATGGTTCATGACGGTCGCTTCAGTTGTTAGTAGCTTGTCTGTGGAACATGGGAATAAGATGAAGCGAAATGCAGACGTGAGGTCCAACTCTTTCGTTTTGATGGGTAGAAGTCGTTGGAAGACGGCAGTAAGTGAGGCGGAGTGCATGTATTCCGAAGAAAACAGAGCAAATGGGACTGAGCATGGCTCGAAGGCTAGCCCATGAATGCAACGATCAGAAAACTCCTAAAGTGATCGCTGAACGTCAGATAGTCGCATAAACAAAGCGTTACATGTGCAAGTTGGCCATATCATGCTGAGCATTCAAAGAGCTAAAAGAAGAAGGAACCAAGGTGGACTAAAAACATTCATTCAATAGATAGAAGAAGGGATTAAACCCAAGGTTATCTCACACACCGGCATTTGCGTACAAGGACCAGACGAATACCAAAGCAACCGCCACACATCAAGCAGCTACATTACACCGCCCCTCCCTCCATCTCAGCGACGTCATGGGCGATCGCCTTAGTACACCTCCCGCGCCCACCACTACAACATTCGGTACTGCAGGAATGCACCCACAAGCCATCCACCCCAATCGTCACCTACCATGAGACTGCACCCTGGTACTACACCTGCAGCTACGTTCGGCCTGACAGCCGAAATCAGAGTCGCATACATCTGTTGCTCATCAATTGCTTCCAGGATTGGACGTTAGCATACTGACCTGAGACAGATGTTTAACAAGGAAGACGGGGTGAGACAGACCCGTAGATGAGGAGGTCCTGTTGTCATTTCCGACACCTATACGTGGATGCAGAAGGGAGAATTGTGACACGAAACTTCCAGATAATTCATGAAGGCATCGTCTCAGCTGTTCATACCTTATCAGTGGAATATGGAGACAAGGTAGGGGCAAACGCAGACATCTTTCTAAACCATTTTGTTGTAAGTACTTCAGACTCTTCCGCTTGATGTAAGTCCGGTTACTTACACCATAGGTACTAGGTTAGATGCTTTTCAAAGAAAAGTCGGTTTCGTTTTCTGCTGAGAACAATGTAGCTCCCAAGACTCTCCACATTGCAGATGATAGCATTACGTTGACAAATTGCATGCATTCCAAGGCGAAAAGAAGGGATAGAGCCTTTGCACACCCCGAGGACCAGCTCACGCATACGATGCTCAGACGACTTCCGCAGTCTCCGTCAGCCTTGCGAGCGTTTACATAAACAAAGCATTACATTAATTCCCTTCGATCGACTATCATTGTAAAATAGTCAATTTTACATTTAGTCATCGTTAAAATTTTGTTTTCTCCTTCTTCTCCTCGGTTGGATCAGGTGTAGAGCGTAGGGGCTCCTTAGAACATTCCACTAGAGGGGAGGAGTGCAGCGATCTACGATCGGGCATTCGAAAGGGAAGAGACATGAATCGCCTTGGATCCTCCCGTACTAATTCCAATCCGATCTTCCATCAAAAACACAAATAGAAGGCACGATTAAGGTCGTTGTTGAAGGCGATTCAACCCGAATCACCTGCTAGTTATACGCAAGGATCTTCCCCTGCAGTAGTGCTAGTCACTCGTCTTAGTCACCCAAATTCCTTGTATTTCGTAAGAGGTGCTCAATTAATCATCTCGAAGCACTCCACTGCCTACGAAGGCAGAACTTTAGAAGCCTGAGGTTGGGATGGATGACCTTACACGTGTGACATCCTTAGGCCTAATGTGTTCAAACATCATAATTATTAGTGACTTGCATCATTTGTTCCAAGGAGGGCAGTCCCCATGTTCTCCAGCTGAATTAACAGACCTGAAATGACTGTGTCAGACTTCCTACGCGACGAATGTTAGGCGGTTTGCTTTTGATACTAAAATTTTTGTTTTTAAAATCAGACATGACATGCTTTCAAACACTAAAATGGGTGCCTTGTTTTATTATCCATTAGCAGCATGAAGGTTAAACTGCTGTCCAGTTTATGAACGCATCAGAGGTGTAGATGCATCGAGGGGTGTAGATTTTAGCCTCCCAGTTGTGAATCCAATACTTTGTGTGTGCAACCTGTCCTATATTTGGGATATCTTTGCATTATACAGGGTACAAAATGGAAAGGCTACGGAAAGGAGGTGAAACTTGCCTTCGACGTCAACTCAACGTGCATTACAATGTGAATACGCGTATGAATGACGACCACTTTCTTAGTCATCATACATCAGCCATTGCCCAACTTCTAACCCTTCTGCTCAAATACTAGGGCTCAACTATTCCTAACACATTCTAAAATCGAATGAGAAATCTCGGGACGTTATAATTGTAGTAACGCAATACTAATTTCCACCAGCTGCGACAAACTTGTTAGGTGTAAAGGAAGTGTACACACTTTGGGTGGGAGATTTCTCATCCTCTCGATGGCAGAGGGGATGAGAATGACATCTGCGCTTGACATCTACCTCAGTGTCTCGTTCCATTGGCAGACTGTTGATAGCTTTCGTGAAAAGCCTAAAAAATCTCGCACAGGAGTTCCTATTATCACATTCGTGTAGAGATGTCAACGACGACATTATAGCTAAACCCTCTTCCGTGCAGGGCTGCGTTCACTCCATTTTTCCTGCTATGCATTTTGTTTCAGAACGCTGTTCCTATGTCAAGCCCCATCAAAGGTTCTTAGAGAGTGAAGAACATTCCCTAAGTCTTGTGGGTGTTTCCTTACAGCACCGAACGCGTTTTGGTGGCTGGTGCGCTGAGAACCTCGCTATATTGTGTTTATGTGACTGGTCGTAACATGTCTTCTGCCCCTCCTGTCTGAATACAAGTATTTTTTAGGCATCGAAAAAGAAGTCTTAGGATGCTACAGTAAAAGCTAACGAAATCCCTTAAGAATAAATCAAATTCCTCTCATTCGACTGTATCCTTGCAGATGTTTACACGTTGAGTAGGCACTTGAGACCACAGGACCATTACGTAGCTTAGCAAATATTCGACATATTAACTTTGACTTAGTCAGGCACATCATTTTGCCTAATGCATTTGTAGCGTCTCGAGACTTTCCACCGGGCAGAAGAAGACATTAAGTGAAGCTGAATACATGTTTTTCAAGGAGAACAAAGGAATTAAGCTTGAGCTTGGCCTAAAGGCCAGTCCACGCGTACAAGAGTTTGGCGAATCTTAAAGTGACCGTCAGGCATCAGATGATCACATAAGCAAAGTATTACAACATTGACCAAATCTAGCTACAAGAACCTTGAAGCGACTTCAGTAATACTTTGTTTATGTGAGCAACTGATGTCCCGTGATTACCTGAAGGCTCGTCCGGGCCGTGTACGCGTGGTCTGGCCCCCGGGCCACGCTCAGGCCTAATTACTTTGTTCGCCTTAGAATACATGTATTCAGCTCCACTTACTGCTTCTTCTAACCGATGGGAAGTCTCGGAGTGCTACACTGGTGACAGCATGTACCTACAGTGTGGAGTACGTTTGACATTTTTACGCATTTGCATCTGGGGTAGGAGAATCTCTGAAGCTTTCGCAACAAAATATTTAAAATAACGTCTGCGTTTGGCTTCACTTGCACCCGTGTTCTACAAACAAGTTATAAACAACTGAAACGACGTCACCGTAAACCATCTGGAAGTTTCGTGGCAGAATTTCTCCTACTAAATCCGTGCATAGGTGTCGGGAATGACACTACGGAACAGAACGGTGTCTAATCTCGCTTCCCCTCTAATAGACCTGCTTTAGACCAGAGTTCCATCATCTAGTCCCGTAAGAGATTGATCGTCAACAGATGCACACGACACTGATTTGGCGTGGAGAACCGAACGTAACTTGATGGTTAGCCAAATCGGCCAAGGAATCTGTCCAAGAACTTTCAGTCTCATAGTAGCCGTTGACTGACGCGGCTGGCTCAAGAGCACTAGCGCGGAAGGTGTGTCAAGGAGAGCGCCGAAGACGTCGCTCGAAGGGAGAGAGAGTGTACTAATTTGTTAATGTGACCACCTGATGTCTGGCGGTCACTTTGAGATTCGTCTGGTCCTCATACGCGTGAGCTGGCCTTCAGAACGAACCCAGGCTTAATTTATTTGTTCTCCTCGGAATACATGCATTCAGCTCCACTCAATGTCTTCATCTGCCCGATGAAGTCCTGGGATGCTACAACTTCTGTCTTTAACTTCTTTGGGAAAAATATATCAGGCAAGTCGCCGAATGCAATAAATTATAAGAAAAAATCCTACCCAAATCTGTAGTTTGACTAGCCCAAAGGCATAGTTTCCATCGTTGCGGTGCAATGGCTGAAAAGCAAAAGATAGTCAAACCAGGCGTGTGAGTGAAGTCGTTATCTGTTCTAGTGGTCTTCATAAATGCAAAAGTCCAAAAGGTAGGTATAACAAGAATTTAAATATTTAATGCAGTAAGTGCAGCTGGCTACGTGTATTCCGAAGACGACAGGACAAACGGATCCGGACATGACACTAAGGCCAGCCCACGTATACGAGGACCAGACAAACCCTAAAGTGACCGCCAAAGTCCAGCTGGTCACATAAACAAAGCATTACAGTGTAATTTTTTTAGTTATAGCATATATGGAGTTCTACCTTTAATAAGTGATCTTTTTTCAGCGTCAAAACAGCTTTCACTTTCCAATTCGCGAGCGTAGCAATTGCGTTTTATAAGGATGTAAAAATTATATTCAACAGCAAGCTTGCCGGCTCTTGCGAGGTTACATTTTTGATGGTATCTTGCTTGGGTTGATCTTGAAGGTCATTTGTCTGTCGTGTTTGAATTCTTCAACTTAACCTACAATGGTAGTTAGCGCGCCCTCGGAACGTGTATTGTGCGGACCGGTCGGGTGTGTGGTTTAGGCAATGAAGGCACAGCCGGGGGTTGTTTTAGATAACAATGGAAAGCAGTATCAAGATAGAGGCTGGGCCTGGGTTGTTATGTGTGGTGCTTTTTTCGTACATTTCATAACTGCCGGTTGCGAGAAGTCATTTTCTTTGTGGTATATAGAAATTCTTGACGCTTTCGCAACTAACTCGGCTACAGCTGCTACTCTGGGTGGAATGTGCGCAGCCGTTCGCCTTATTCTAGGTATCTGTCTCCTTAGCTATGCTTATTTTAGCTCCTGTTGCTGTTATGCTTTGTGACAAATACTCCACTCAGTCTGTTGTCATTTCCGGTGGATTATTTTCTTGCGTTGGACTGATTGTAGCAGCTTTAACTACATCTGTACCTGGATTATTCATCGGCTTTGGTCTCGTTTATGGTAATGTTTTAGCCTGCTTCACTTCAGTAAATTTTCTTTAGGTTTCGGTCTTACTCTCGTATTCACCCCAACTCTTGTTGTCTGTACTGTATACTTTGAGAAGCGTCGTGCAACCGCTCTTAGTCTTTCACTCTCTGGTGCTGGTTTTGGGGCCTTTTGCATTCCTCAACTGGTCGCTAAACTGCTCAGCGTCTTCGGGTATCGCGGTGCGATGTTAATTATGTCTGGAGTAGTTCTGCATTATTGCATTTCTGGCGCCATTTTCTTCACACCTTTTGATCGCAGTATAAAGATCCAAGACGCAGAGACTACACCAACCCAACGCCTCTCACTTGCTGCCCGAATTAAGGCGAAATTTGTCTTCCTCGAATTTTTTCATAACTCATTGTTCATGCTCTTTATCATTTCCTTCATCTTCAATATGATGGGATCAGGTCCGGTCACAACGCTCATAATTCACTATGCGGAAGAATTCGGAGTAGGTGACTTATTAACGGCTACTCGTACTACCGTCATTTCTGTATGCCTTATTTCCATCGTGGCTTTCTTCAGCTGGAGCTCCATATCGCCGTACTCCTCTTTGCAATCGAGGGTGGAGTTCAGATTATAGCAAGAAGCTTGTCGGGCTTGCTGTTTGATCAGAGAACACTGAAGAAAATACGAGGAATAATCTGGTGTGCAGACATCCTGGCTTCTGGGACAGTTGTATGTCTTTTCGCGGTTATTACCAGCTTTACCGGCTTGGCTGTGCTCATGGGCCTTCGGGGTCTCTTTCTGGCTATTTACATTTCACACCAAACTCTCATGACTTGTGACATGTGCGGCGGATCGAAGGAATCGGGTTTACTTCCGCATGCTATTGGAATGACTCAACTTTCAAAGGGTGTCGGAATACTCCTGGGTTCATTGGTTTCCGGTAGGTAGTTTTAGTTTATTTCAAGGGTCTTGACAACACTTTTCCAGTACCTGTATTTAGGTTTCGACCTAAAAGAATATGTGGCCTCACACCAAACGTCATTGTTCTTATACTGTAATCATTCACTTCCGTAATAGGAGGAGCTAGCTACGTCTAAAGGGTGTAATTACGGGATATATTGCTGATTTGCTTGAGGGTCCCATCAAAGCATATTGTTTCCACGTCTGAATACAGTGATCTGTGGCATTCTAGTGATACAGAAAGGTAACAAATGGTCATTTTGCTAAAGAAGTTTCAGTGCATGAATCAAAACGGTTTCGGGTGTCTGCCAACTTTTATGATGCAGATTTGTATGTTGAGTAGGCACTGACGGTTGAGATTGGTAGAGGTGTGGTTCCTACGTTGACGACACTAATATGCACTTTTTCCGCTTACACATGAAGCTGCACTCTTGAGATAGCCATCATTTGTAGACTTTCAGTTACTACAGATTTAACGATTTGTATTACCCACCCAGAGACTAATGTCTTATCTGCAAAACTGACGGCACTTAACCTGAACCCTTGTTTTCAGCAATATAAACACTTATTTAGGTACCACCATAACAAATGCCATGTTTCCGAAGCATCAGCATTGAGTTAGCTGCTTGCGTTAGTGAATGGGCTGGATTTTTTAGGACAGCGATGATAGTACGGAATATGTGGTAATGGAATCTAGTAGGGCTATTGGTCAGAAAAGTGCGTCTCTTAATTACAGCTTGAAAGAGTCTACAGAACCACGGAATGCTAGAACGATAACAAGCATGGAATAGCAAATTGGCGTTTGTGTTTGTCACGTCCACTACTCGTTAAATGAAACTTCCGCTCTTTTGATGCTAGATTCTGCCGAAATTTTGTTTTTTGCACTTGAGTGAGAGTGGCCTATCGGTGCTTTGCTTCAATGCGAATTGTTTCCTGTGGAGCATGTAATATTAATCAGTTTGGTAAATTTGAGACCGGTACACAATGCGCACCCCTTAAAGGATAGAGTTTGCTTAGCAAAAGAAGGAGAGGTACTGTTTCATTTTATCAAGCTATTAACGCACCCACGAGCCAAACTCCATGAGTCGCTAATAACGGAGATTACAAGGTATTTGTCAAAGGTTTATGAAACCTCTCTCAAGCTTTTCGGATCACGAATGTAGACTAGCAAAAATCATGTCATTCTTCAAAAATCTTCACCAGCGTAATTTGCTCCGTTATTGGTCACTTACAAAGCCGTTGTGTCTTTGAATCGAACTAGGTGTACTCATAACTTGTTATTACCGTTTGTTGGACGTAGAAGGTCAACAGCATGAAAGCCGTTTTGAGATTTCCCACATTAGTTAGTTGTACCCAATGGAGCGCATCGCAACCACCAAGCCATGGAGGCTGTTTCCACAACTCAAAAGGAATTTGGGCACACAGTTGTCACTATTCGTTACTTCCCATTCATCAGCTGAATTTACCTCTGGCTAATAGCCGGGAGGTCTTGTCAAAGATTTTGCTTTTTCACAAGTTGGACGTCCCGAACATGGATATATTTAAGGTCTGGGCTTTTGATTGCATAACTATATGCTCGGCGCAGGGCAATCTACCTTGAGTCTTCGGTAATTAAGGAGGCAGAGGAATATTGAAAATCTACTTCTTATTCCTGGATCTATTGTTGATGCAAATCGTCAGACATGAGTGTTAGTGGTTAAGCAAGTAGTTGGCCCGGAAAACGGGTCCTAAACCGTGGGGCACGACAGTGTGGTTACAGGTCGCTAACGCAATGCTCGTTGAAGCACCGTGACTGTAGTTGACTTGCTGGATTACGGCGTGGGATGATGCAAAACATTATTTCGTCAATGATAAGAAATGTGAAAAACTTTTAAGAATACTTCATGGGGTCACTGGACACTGCCTGAAAATAGGTGTAGTCACATCGGTAGCCCATCTGTAATTGGAGACACAAGCGACCTATAGCAGGTAAAGCTTCAATGCTACGTTAAGGTGAAGACAACAAAGTACGAAGCATTTTTCTTTTGCGAATAGAGGTGTGAGAAATTTTTTGCTAAACAAAATGTTAGATACTTACCTAACGAGATGAAGTAAGCAGGGTACAAAAATGTGGCAGTGAATTGCTTTAAGAATGAAAGTCTACAAAGTAGTTAAATAGTTTGAGCTTACTAATGGCGATGTGCGATTTAAGGATCTGCTTCGAAAACATCTACAAGATGCGTAAATTAGCCTGCACTAAAAGAAAACGCTAAAGGCAGCGCTGAACAGTCGAGACCGCTTCAAATAAGAATGAGTCAGAAATTGTGCGCAGACTTGTCTGAAGCATTGGCTATGAAGCTAGAGGGTTCAATAGGTTTGCCCATCTTTTGTGGCGTTGGTTTCTCGATTAGCACAACAGCTTTACAACTGTCAAGCTTTATCTACACCTTTAAAAGCTCAAAAACTGCAACCCTGCTTACTATCTTGAGGTGGCATCTTTTTGACAAAAAACTCACTCTTGGACTGATCACATGGTAGTTGTGGATTTTTTGTCTGGTCTGGAATCTGTTTACTTCAAATCTTATGCACACATGTCCATTCAAATTCATCTGATTGCGATGATAGAGTTGAATTTTGACCCAAGGTTTGTTTTTTTGTTCACTGTCAACCGTTTCAACGATTTCTCTCATTAGGATTCCGTATTTGGTTAAATAAATTTAGCGCCTGATTGCGCCTCATGTTGCGCACTCCGACCTGAATGTTTGATGTTCAGAAGTTGAAGTCCTCTGTGATTGAGTGAGTAGCAGTCTAGATGGGGTTAAGGGTGAATGGGAGTAACGCCTCAATCCTTTTTTGCTTGGTTTTCTTCAAATAAATTATCTGTTTATTTATGTTAGCCACCATGCAGTTGTCACTTTGGCGCAACCTATTCCAAGGCATTTGTGCGACTTTCCCCTAAAGATTCGTGTGCTTCTAGGCAGTCTGAAAGACATTACTGACGACTACCATGTGGCCTTCCTCTTCCTCGGCTTCAGTCAAATGCTTGGCGCAATGCTGGCTCTCCTGGCCATCATCTGTCGTAGACACAAGACCTTCCGCTCCTTTGCGGAGAAGAAGAGTCTTGAAGGACACTGCGATAGTCAAGAGACCCTCCTCTCAAGCATTGTCGAGCCTTCCAATGAACAAATGAACGTGAAGAGCCTCGAAGAGACAGAAATTGCAGATGCAAACGGAGAGGTGGTGGTGGCAGTGGTGGACGCAGGCGAGGAGTCCCAGGTAAAGGAGTTGCATTTATCTGGGGGCACTTGGGAGACTTCAGGCTTGCCTACCACAAAACTAACCTACGGCAGTGAAGCCTGGAAGAAACTTATCTTTCCATAATTATCGGTCGAAGGCATTATCTGTACTCTGCGATAATCACAGAGTTTTTATCTTGCGAAGTGACTATCTTAGACTTAGTGAATGGCTCGCTCTAGTCGATTGTCAAGATCTCTTTGCTTACAATACTGTTGGCTGAATTGTTTTTCTCTTTATTATTGTTTTTAGCCCCTTACTACTTGTAAGACATGATCGCGAAGGAAGGTGGAGGCAATTTAAATGGACGCCATTAATGGGTAGTGCCATGCCCGCAGTTGGAAATCACTACCTCTTCTCTAGTCTCTTGTTTGCTCTTTGTCTATATCCACTTAACGATTTCATCTTTGATTCTGACCTGTGAATGTTCGCGAGAGGATTGGGATATCATCAAACGGGAATCAAGCTTGTGTGTTAAGTAAAACTGTCGAATATATTGAAGGCCTATTCAACAGATCAGGCAAGCGCATGTTTCAAGACATTGTGCTTTAGGGCATTTGTGGATACGAGATAGCGAGGTTACACTGGTGTTTTCAATAAGCAAGGTAATTTGATTGACCCGCATGTTCACCACTTTGCCAAAGCTAATTCGAACACATGACTTTTCGACGCAACCTGAAATATACTGTTCCTTTCTGCTTCAACAACGCGGGCTCTGTGATCACACCATGCTATTTAAATTATCCTTGTGTTCACTATAGTGCGCGAGTTTACATGTGTGCCGTACATGAAGTTCACTGTTGTTGGCGCACAACTCTAGCAACACGGTTCAGCCACATTGAACACTTCACTGAGCTATGGAAAAGTGGGATGCTTCTGCGAAAAGTAAGTCCACAATTATCATTGATGCGCCGAAGGCTGCAAGTCCGGACAATAGATGGCGGCACCTAAAAATGGCGCATAAATAGCAGGATAGAGGGTGGGGTCTACTCTGCATGCCTACTTTCTACGTTTCACAAACCTACGGAACGATTGGTCGCTAACAACACTTCGGATATGATAGTAGATATGTACTGTATTGCCCATGTCATGACCTGTAATTTTAGTGATTATTTAGAGTTGATATCTCACGCCGGTGTTGATAGAATGAAACCTGGGGTTTTAAATCTTAGAAACAACTGGTGCGCTTGTGTGACAAACTGCTCAAACCTGCTGCAGGGCAAGACGTCACAATTTAGAGTTGCCGCGAACAAAGTACGGTAAGTTAGGAGAAGAGAAGTATGTTATTCGCCAACACTCAATCGAATTGCGAGAACGTAATGACGAAACAGCTCCTCAAGATATCGCATCATATTGTACACACTGTTAAAGAATAACTTTGTGCATATGATACAGGCAATTAAAGTATGTGGGAGGTGGAAACAATTTTTGTCAAACAGCTTCTATCAACAAAGCCACATTGCAATCATGTAGAATTTGCTATTCACTGGATGTGGAAGGACTACCTTAAGAAGCTTACCTTCGTCTTTTTTGCTCACTCTCCACAGGGGTGTATTTAGTACAAAGCATCGATATCCCGTTCGGAGTAAGCAGGCAGGAATGCTCTACTACATACCGAGTGTTTTGTACCTCCAGTACTGTACATGAGTGATTTCGAAGAATTACAGAAGGCATGTTATCCATGCCTCTTTTCTTCGTAGATCTAGATTGTAATCACAAGGAGGGCAGATAAAAGATCTGGTGGGAGGATAGAGCGGCGGTACAAAGGTTTTTCCTCTAGTTTTGCATACAGATGAACGAAATGCATGGATCAAAATCAAAATTCTGGATAGTACTCATGGCTAGAATCGCGAAGAAGATAGATGTATCGAGGGTTGCTATACTCGCGGATTAGAAATACACAAAGTAGTCAAAATACCAAAAGCTGTTCAGGATGCCAAATGTTTCGCTCATGTGCCAAAATTAGGTTTAAAATTGAGCAAAATGCTATTGATTCATTTCGTTACATTTTCACTTTGGCATTCTCTATCATTCTATCAAAATATTTCACTATATAGCAGAGCTATTGCTTATTCGTCCACATTTTCGGTGCACTAGCGCGTGAAAATTTAGAAGCTGTGGTCTAGGTTGAGATCGATTCATCTATTATTGATAGCATCACTCTAACCGCAACCATCTATGGGGTTAATTAAAAAATTAACTCGGTGATTCGGATTTCAATGTTCCCACTAGGAAACGTAAACTGTAACAAGTAGTAAAGCATGCATTGCATCTATATATATCAAAAAAGCGTTTTTCGCTGATTTTACTATAGTTAATTAGGATTTTAGTAAGAGCGCTGAAAAATGGATCATACAAAGCGAAAAACAAATTTCTTGTAACATAATATTTGTCCCCTAACCAATGTCTATTACCATAGCAACTCAATCTTGTAACCTGAGTAAATATAGAAAACCTAAAACGCTACCGGAATTCTGTACTGAAGAAAAGAATGGCGCTAAACCTAATACCAAAGGACCTTTGTTTGAATCGTTGTGCTTGAGGAACCGTTATCTGTGGAGTCGGCGCTGTCCCGGCATGGTTGCAAAAGTCGCGAAGAAGCCAGTTTCGAAAGGACCAACGAAAAAGCAGCCTCTAAGGTTCACTATTGAGTGTTCTGCTGAAGTCGTCGAAAAGGATATCATTGACTTTGCCTTCTTCGTAAGTTCTAACTTGTGGCACTTGCGGTGTCTCACTGCAGATTAGGGCCACCTTCCCTAATCTTGTGCCATCTGGCGTTTCTAGGAGAGATATCTAAGGGAGCACATTAAAGTAAATGGCAAAGTCAAGAATTTGGGCAAGGATGTGCACGTGGAGCGCGAGAAGTCTACGATTCACGTGACTTCGTCGATTCCCTTTTCGAAAAGGTGAGCGAATTCGAGTTGTTTCAAATCTTTCAGGTATCTTAAATATCTCACGAAACGATTTTTGAAACTCCATAATCTTCGTGACTACCTTCATGTCATCGCCACAAGCAAGGTCGCCTACCAGTTGAAGTTCTTCAACTTTGATACGGAAGAAACGGATGACGAGGAATAACCTGCTACTATATATATATATATATGATTGGTCGAACGTTTATTTTGGTTTATTTCAGGGCTTGTTTTTAGGTATCTGACGTTTCTGAAATATGCGTGTTGCCCCGGCTGTAATCGTTTTTTTGGGGGTGGGAATTACTTGTCTCGTACCTTGCGGCACTGTCTGCAAGCAATTTTTTCATCTAAATGTTCCTTTCCAGTCGTATTTCTCCCTCAGTACGTCGCCTGCTCTTACCCTAAGAATCGATGCGTTGGGAAGGTAGTTTTGTCTAATGTATTTATTAGCAAGGAGGTTGAGGTTGGTGGATTTAGTTTGACGTCCTCGTTTGAGTGGCGTAGTTGATCATTTCAATGCCAAGAGATTGCAGGTTGATTGGCTCTTCTGGTGTAGGTGTTGCTACCCAATTTCGAAGGTAGAGTAGGATGGAAATGGGAGCTACAACGATGCTAAGCAGTAGTGCCAGTAGTGCTCCTCTGAAACCTAGGAGAGGCAGTAGTCGTGTGTGTGATATCTAATGTCGGAGCTCGACGTTATTCAATCTCGCGAGTACGTACGGGTTGTTGTTCCATCCGCTTGCTTGATGCTTTCGTCTGCTTTTCTTATTTTTAAAACCCCCATTTGGGGCATTGTCGGGTTTTGGAGAGTGCAATCAGGAATGGCTTGAACAGGCAACTTGGAAGTGAGTCGAGTTTCACAGAACATTGTCCTGTTGCTGTCGGATTTTTCTTCTTGAGATTCTGGTGAATTGTGATCCGCCGTAGAAGCATCAGGACTAAGGTCGTCCGTGGCTCTAGCTGTGATTTCTTCGTAGACCTGGGGAGAATAAGAGCGTCATCTGTGGAATAGATGTTCGCGACCTTGTGTCGCAGTGCGCGCCGTGAGTTGACAAATTTTAAGTAGTATTATGCTAGCCATCAAAAGATGTTTCTAATGGGTGATTTAGGTGTTGCAGGTACATGCTATAAACACGTATGATTCGGTTTACCATGACCAGGGCGTTGACGTTGGTTTTCCCGCTGGTCGGTTTACTTGATCCTGGTGTGGATTCTGGTTCCCTTTTCGAAGAAAGTGATTTTAATTCATGCAAGGGCTCCTGATTATTGTTACGAGAAGGTGAAGGGGGACTAGATAGTGGAGGTGATTTTGAAACGTCCCTCCTGCTGCTTAGAGCGGAACCGCTGAGAGCTCGTGATTTACTTAGAGCAGGGTATTTGCTGATGGAAGTACGATCGCTCATTTCTACCTTACTGAATCCCTGAGTGGAGTATGAGGATAAATGAGGTAAGTTCAATCCAGATTTAGGGAAGAGATCTGCTTTTTTTAAAGGAGTCCAAGTATTATCATGAGGAGGACTGTGAGTGAAGACAGGCAGCTTCTTCGAACGTTTGGATTTAGCTGGCGGTGATGAAGCTTCGGCACCTGCAGCCTGCAGCCATTTCTTTTGCCGTTCCTCAAGTTTTAGATCATTTGGGTTCATTACTTCTTCTTCGTCGCTCATCTCATGCGCTGCACTTTCACTGTGAGAGCTGGTGATAACATGCCTTTCAACGGCCTTAAATTGAGCTGAAATTTCAAGATAATGTGTAGCATTATCCAGTTTAGTAGACTTAATGTTAAGTAATATCACAACAATTAGTTCGTGATTGTTTTAGTGTTGCAGTTCTGATTGGGACCATATTCGTTCTTAGTTATTACGTCTTTGGAAGTGATCTTAATCCATCCTAGTGATAATTATGAAAGACGAAATCTACATCGATAGGCTAATGACTAAATGGCATTAATTTTAAATAGCTATTGCATTACTGTTGGACTTACTAGTTTTAGGCACGACCTATACAGAGTTTGCTCTTGTTCACTAGAGGGTGAGGTTTACGGTGATAGAAGGCTTGATCTACTCAACTTTCATCGTGGTGCACGCTTTTTAATGCTTCGTCAAGCTCATTAACTTGCTCTTTGACAGGACGGACCTCAGCGTACCACTGCTTCGGTACAAAAGTAGTAACTCTCTGGAAACTATCACACAATAGTAGACAAAGCGGCATTCAGTGTTCGAAGCTTCAAATTATTAATAATATATGACACCTACGAAACCACATACTTGATCAACAATCTTATAGCTTAAGAATTAAAGTTTAGAGCACAGGTAATTTCAGGGAAGCAGAATGGAGTTTGGAATTCAATCCATTGTATGGTCCATATTAGGATGTTAGTGGAAGTGTCAAGTGAACGGACGTGGAAAACATTCACATCCGTGTGGGAGAGAGAAATCGCCAATGTTGCAGTAATCCGATAAACTTCTTTCTGATAATCTGTTTCAAAGGCGGGTAACTCTCCTAGTCGATGGCACTGTGCTCTTTTCATTTTCCTTCTTTTCTCAATTTTTTCTATTTAACCAGCTAAAAAATTAGTTTGACACTACCGCCTCAAAAGCATCAGCAAAATACCATGAAGAAGAATATGCAACAGTAAGTGTGAAAACTAATAAATTTGTACCTGCTAGCCTCATCCTTAACTCTTCGTTGAAATGTTTGGGTATGGGCACGCATGAATCCTGTGAATTAGTAAAACGCGAAACAGCGTAATGTTATACATTGCCACGATCAAAATTTCGCGTTACCTTTACATAGTCCTCAATCTTCTTCCTCATATCTAGTAAAAATTCAGAAATTTACTTTGTTATATGACTAACAAAAGTCAAAATACTGAGAAATGACTGGTCCTAATGCAGTGTTCTAATTTAAGAAAACAACTATGACTGACAGAATCGTAGACTCCTCGCTTAAAGTGTGCTCTGCTTAGCTAAGGAAGATGCTAGACTTAATCTAGGATCATCTAACAACCAAGCTTGCCTGTTTCAGTCGCGGTTTTAACCCTTCTGGAGTGGTTGCTGGTCTTGAGTGAAAGGCAGCATTCCTGGCACAAGAATTTGCGTGATCCAATAAAGAACTTGGAATCAGGTGTAAAGTTAATTCTACTCACTAAAATTATTCATATTAACATACCCACACTTAAAACATTTGCAACAATCCTTGTGAAAGTTTCCGAACTGAGTTATTATCCGATCACCTTCGATGAGAGCTTGACATGCGTAACAGCACGTTGACTTAATGTCGTTGTAGCAAACAAGTTTGCCTGATAGTACAAAATAGGGCTTATTCTGAAGATCTACGTTGCAAACTATTAGGTTATTTATAATTAGACAATCTATGTAAGGGCACCAGAACATCGGAAACACTCAAGATGGAAAATTCCCTCCTTCATTTGATAAAACGGGATCAAACACTTTTGACCACAACAAAGACACACACATCCCGACATTACACGTTGTCTAAAATACAAGTAGGAGCATCTATAATTAAAAACCAAAACTCAGTTAATTTATCTTTGGCAATGGTAATGTAATTGAACACGGTAATACCTACACAAGGTTACAATGATGCGGCTTTTGGCAATTTTAAAGTTGGTCAATCAAAACAATAAGTGCTGCTAGTGTTTACTACTTAAGTGCACTAGAAGCTGAGAGACAAGTTCATGCCCTCGTAGATAATCGTAACTTATATAAATGGATTTTTAATTACTCTACACATGCAACTGAACTTCACAAAAAAACTAACATTAAAGAAAGCATAAAGTTTAAACCATTTTACTAAAAAAATTAAGTATGTCAAGTGTGATCCAAAATCATGGAATTCAAGGAAACATAAAAAGTCGTAGTTTTAGGCGTTTCTCAGTTAGTTCATGAACGCACATAGCGGTCTCACTGTGTTTTTTGCTGTGGTGTTCATTTCGTATTTAATACTGTAAAACCAGCCCGAAGATTCGCAGAACTTGGACTTCAAGAAAGGGTCAGTTGCAAAAGTTTCATTCACTGTTGTGTAAAGAAAGGAAATTGAGAAGGACAGATGATACTGAAAGCAAATGTGAGCCTAAGAAGGTATCGCCACACTCCTTACGCACTGGATTGTGCTCGATTTCGATTTCTCACCTCTTCCCTATATAAGTCGCTTTAAACACACTCTCATATATTACAAAAACGGCGAGAAGAAATGTCCTATTAGATACAAGATGCTGTGTTGTCTGTGTTGACGGAAATAAAAGCGAGCTTAAAATCTTCGTGACTTAGTGTCCAGTCAAAATGGCATAAGTAGTATATCTGCAGCGATTCGAGACTTCATTAGATAGAAGATATTAAGTAGAGCTGAGCACATGTATTCTAGGGAAGGCCAGCCCAAGCATACGAAAGTCAGGTGAATCCTTAAGTACCGGCAAATATCAGGTGGTTACATAAACAAAGTATAACAATGCCCATTTTCATGACTGCCATCTATACATACAACTATCAAAAGAAGCATAACCGTGTAGCACTTAGATATTCCCCTCGGGAAGCAGAAGGCATAAAGTTGGACTGAATGCATGTATTCTGGGAGAGGAAGAAGGGATTAAGCCTCGACTCGATCTGAAGAACTGCCCACGCGTGCAAGGACACGTGCATAACGCACGTAGATTTGCATTTCTTTATGAGCAGCACATTTTGCACTTCTCTTTCATTTTCCTTTTGAGTCGGCAATTACAGTAGTACTAACTCCGCAAATTAATTTCCTTACGCAGGTCGCCCCGATGTTTTGATTCCATATGACAGATGAGCAAATGGGTAACGATCCAATCAAATCTTGTAAGCAGCTTTTTAAAGCAATTAATTCTCAATAAGTGACAAAAATGTAAAATATGGAGTCTCGCCAACCATCATAGGTGTCCCGAAAGGGATGTAGAAACGAAGACATAAAACAGATATAAGTAGTTACATAAACAATGTATTGCACTCATCAGAGCATATTTGCTACTGCGAGAACGTACCCACGAGTAAGCTGATCCAGGCGTCAGCTACTATGATACAGAGGGATTACGCTTCATCTTTCAGCAGCCTCAACTGTAGGCAGAGTTGTGCTCGATCTGAGGACTATCCATCGTGCCGATGACTGGACGTTAGCACACCGGTCCAAAACAGATGTTTAGGAAGGAAAACCGAATCAAACGCAGTTCCCTATGCATGAAGAACCGAAGTAGCGCCACCTCCGACACACCACCATCTCCGGATACAATGAGAAATTACCGACACGAAACCATGTCATGGCATGTCATGTTCATGGCAATGTCGATTAAGTTGGTAATAGCTTGACTGTGGAACACGAAAACGGGATAGAGTTAAACACAGATACCATTCTCGACACTCCTGTTGTGAGGAATGTAGGAGATATTCTGCTTGCGGA
>UYWX01020542.1:26162-41107 GCA_900622495.1 Hydatigera taeniaeformis | reverse complement strand
GGACCACAGAACGGAGGTGGGACGGTGTGTCGACACGTGCGATGATGATCGTAGTGATTGTGGTGGTGGTGATGATTATGGTGATGATGATGATGATGATGAGGTCTGGAGAGGGAAATGGAGGAGGTTGAGAGTAGAGGAAAGGATGTAATGATGGTGAATGAAAGGAGTGTGAAGCAGAGGAAGCCGAAAGAGTCACGGTTGTGGATCCGAATTCAAGTGAGGAGATGGAGGAGTGGTGGAGGGAGGAGAGGTGTGGATGACATTGACGTCCCTTCTCCACATCCACTTCCTCCAAACTTTGTCCTCCGATTCTGCCATCTCCCCTCCTCTTCCCCTTTCCCTCCCCTCTTTCGTCCTCTTCTCTCCTCTGCCCTACGCTCCCATCCCGTCTACCACATCTCCGCCTCCTCCTCCTCCTCCTCCTCCTCCTCCTCCTCCTTCTCCTCCTCCTTTTACCTTCCTTCTACTTCCTCCTCCCACTTCCTACCTCATCACCCACCTTCACTCTCCCACCCCACCCCAACCCACCCCACCCCACCCCACCCCACCTCATCCCACGTCGCTCCACATCACCCTCAACACACACCTATCCAACCCTCACATTCACGTCTCTGCCCCTCACCTCACTCCCTCCACCTCTCACCTTCTTGCGCATCCACACTCCACAATGTGCACACGTCCTCGTGCTGCGCATGCAGCCAACTGTCACGCGCCACAACATACACCACTTGTGCATGCCTTGACGACACCTCTCAGGTAGCCGCTGTCACATTCTCGTCGTGATGTAAAGTGGCACATGATGGTAGATGGAGTGACACAATCTTCACTGTGTGCACAGTCACCGATGGGTGTTTGACTAAAAAGGAGGAGCGAGTTGATGGAGGCGGGGTGCAGAGTGGTGGTGGTGGTGGTGGTGGCGGCTTTGATACGAATGTATTTGACGTGTCGATGGATGCGATCGTCATATGCTTAAGTGGATGCAAGAGGCTCCAAATCCGCGAGTGTGAGTGTGAGGGTGCTACATCGAAGGTAGTCGTTGGCGTCGCTTGTCGCGCGTTGTTGCATGGAGTGTAGACTGAATGGAGGGAGGAGGGAAGAGAGTGTAGAAAGCACGATAGGGAGCAGAAAGTGTGCCGTGCCGTGAGGCACATGTAGAAGGAAAGTGGACGAGGTATTCAAGCTGACACCGAATGTCCATCTGAATATGGACTCCATTCTTTTCGATGTTCTGCATATCCTCTAATGCTTCCACTTCGTGACACCTTGCGTCGTGTGCACCGTGTTGTGCAAAGTTCGACGACGTTTGTGTAGACAGAATGGGTGGATGACATGCCAGTAAGGTCGAGGTGTTCGTACACACTGTGTATGCAACAGAACGAGTGTCCGTCTTTTTAGAGTTCCATTGCCTTTTCCACTTGCATCTTCATCCACTTGATGGAAAGACGGCATAAGACGTAAGGAGGCGAGTCCTGACGACCGCACGATCAGATATGAGTCTTCTTTACCATTGTTGAATGGCACGATGATTGGCATTCTCTCCACTCATTCGAGTTTGAATGTTTAGTTTAAATCGGATTCTGTGTTAGTCATGATGAAGAAGAATGCCACCGTGCCTCACCTCGATACAACTTGACTCCTCGTGCCACTTTAATGTGCAGTTTATTGCACCTACTTGGCGTCTGGATCTTTGCGAATGCCTCCGCATTAGCTTTGGGAGGTTGAACCGCACAGGCGACATCAACCTCCTGCTCGATACACGATTTTGTACTCATTTTTATCCACGTTCAACTCACACTCCATCTCCGGAGGAGTGAAGATGTGAGAGCGACTCAATGACGTGGACAATACATTTTGACACACCTTCATTGAAGTCGCGTCAGAAGGTGGATCGCCGAAGTGCCTCTAATCCATTGCAAATGCATTTCTAAGATTAGTGGAGAAGAGAAGCACAAGGGACTGACAGCATAATGACAATGAGACTGGTCAGTTGTGATCCTGTCGATCAAGAATGGTTGGAAGGCGAAAGGCTTCCTTAACAGACGACTCCTAATCCAACACATCGGTGAGATGTTGAGCCAATTGTGTAATCCAACACACACCTCTCAAGAAGAACAACTACGAGCTTAATTCTCCAAAAAAATACCTCAATCTGAAGGAGTTAAAGGTCTTGTTGAACGCCTCAATTCCTGCCCTTAATACGTCTTGCATTCGTTGTGGGTGCGAGCATCCTCGACGTGTCCCCCACCCCAATTAGCCAATCAGAAGCGGCTCAGCTGTAAACCGTTGCCAGGGCATTAAAAAATTGTCTTTTAACACCGTAAACCTCCTTTCTACAAATTCTAATGATTTTTAAGCAAAAATCAAAAAGTATTTAGGATCTCCTTTGGGTTGTCTAATCCAGTGCCTGCATGAGAAAACAGTTTTCATCAAAGCATCCGCAATTCGTCCTCCTCCTTCATGCAATGAAGGTATAAAAAAATTTTAAAAAAATTGCCCATTAAAGTAAAAGCCTCATTCACCTCCTCGTAGTAGTCAGTGTTGACACAAAGAACACAAATTGTAGCTGTGGCTACAAGACAAACCTCCTAATACGGCGGTATGAATGTCAAAGTTGTCAGTCACTTGACAGTTATGGAGACAACCAAAAAAAGGAGACCTACGGGAAATCTTTCTGTCTCTTTTTTTTAGAGGATAGAAGGTGCCTTAAATTACCGCTTCTGCTAGCAGGAAACGTGACCTTTTCGAGACCTTTTCTATGACAAGAGGATTGGTAAATATGATAAATTTAAGGTTTGATAGAGGAACTTAAGGTCTTCCGTTTTAAGTCTCCATTTCAGTTTGACAAGGCGATGACAAGATCAAGGTCATTCATCCTATCACCTTACCATCGAGAACGAAGTGTCATGAGGTCTTTGGACTGTTAAACAAGAATGACACTTGCCTTTGAGCTCCTTCTGCATTCAACTCCTCATGCATTTGGTGATGAAATTTCGACAGTCAATTTCAACTCACCACCGCTTCGCAGAGTTGCTGACATTTTCCTTTTCATACTAAAAGCTACGGTGGTAGGAGGGTAGGGCAAGATTTTAGGGCAGAAAAATCATCTATTATGCAGTGGTTCTCCCTTTTTTATGATACTCATGCATGGCGCCAAGAAGACGTCCATCTCTGCACTGAGGAATGCATAAATAATGCATGTCATGTATGTCACCCTAAGGTGAGGCACAGCCTCTTGATTGTTTTCTGTAAAAGTAAATTAAATATTTAGGTGTGTAGAAGGGTCAAAAATGGACCAGAACCCGCATCTACATGCACTGTGCAAGTGAATTGGATAAAACATCCTGTTTGTGATCCCAACAGAACTGCAGTTGGGAGACGCCATCCTCAACAACCCTCTCAAACTCAACTAATTAGATTTTGTTCTTTCTGCAGACCAATGAAATGCATAACATTAAAAAGGTTTGAAATTAAACTTTCCTACGCAGTTGAGGACCACAACAGAGCACACAGATCTGTTAATGTATGAAACCTGAAGGCGACTTAAAATCTGCACCTTTACACCCCTTAGCTCCCACAATAAACGCAAAAGTCCCATTTCCACTTAAACAGTGTTACAACTTGTGTACTTTTACAATAAAAATGCTGAATTATCTGTCCGTCAAAAGGAATAGGTGTAGAATCACACAAAAATACCTCAACAAGCAATTTTGAGCCTTGGAGAAAGGCATTCAGGAGTTTCGATTCACCAAGCCTGAGGCGTCGCATCATATACCACCCTTCTGCAAGGCATTGCCTCACAAAGTATTGCATTTTTAATCAGTCACCGTAACCGACAGCCTCCTGAGGCGGTGAGAAACAGGTTCGTTCAAGTCTGACGCCACTTCAAAGTGCATCACCACTTCTCTACTGTCTGGTAAATTAGCTACTGTTTTCCTTCCACAAGAGAAAGCAAAGAACATTCGCATGCCATTAATATTTCACTGTAAGAAAGTGACAAGTGAAGAAGGGAGTTAGTTTACCTTTGCTTTCTACTCTTCCAGTTTTCAGAGACTTTCAGCGTACGGACATTTCCTCTTGTTATGCTTCTTAGGCCTTTGTCGAGTGTTCTACATACTTTCTAACACTGCTTCCCTCAAAATATTTTACTATGTGTTTCAGTGTGTCAATTAAGCTGTCAGGCTTACATAAATAGCAATCAGATTACGTTCACAATGCTTAATGACTTAAAGAGATTATTTATGGTAGGAAGCTCAATTGTGATTGGTTAAAGCATTTCGTTATGTCTCTGATTGGTTATTAAAACTTGATTGATTTATGACCAACTACAAACTTGGTTTGGCCTGGAGGTAACCGTCCTATTATTGATTTTCATTCACCATCTACGACCAACGGCTTTAGAGCAGATGTCTTTATTGATCGATACAAAAAGAGCGTGTTCACACATGCCACCTGCATAGACGTATGACTCACTTAACCATCTTAGTCATGCGTAGTTATAGCAACCAATTAACCTTGAATGTAAAGCGGCTATTGGTAAACATAATGTTATCTGAGCCAATCAAAAGGGAGAATGCAAGAGCACTGCCCGTCAGAAGGTAAGCCATAAATTGACCAGGGAGATTTTCTGCATTTGGGGGCTATCAGGAGTGTACGCTTCCTTTGCCAATCTCATCGAGTCATCGTCTCAGTTATCACGGCTGTAAGAGCTATCTATGCTTAGAAACACTTTCCCATTGGCCTAGCAGGTAATAATTACTTCTCATCGAATCCCGATGTCTTGCAATTTTACATTTTTTTTCCTGATTATCGGGCTCTCTACATAGTGCTAATGCATTTACATAGGCATGAAGAAAGGCTTGGGATGCGGCAGTGATTCTCTACAATTCACACCATTTTTTCATGTAAATCAGTTTTCTGCGGGTCATTGTGCTCTCAGATCCCCTCATTATACGACCGTAAGCTAAAGTAGACCTGATAAGTCCTTTTTATTTAGAAAGTTTAGCTGGAAAAGGTAGTGAGAGGTTTTCATAGGCAAGCATTCAAGACTGGTCATTGTTTTCAGCGTTCACCATGGCCTTCGCTTTACCCTCACCATCCCCTTTATAATCGCCATCAGGAGGCTAGGCTGAAGGTCATGCATCGGATGTCCAATGAGGTGAGTTGACCTCTCCCTTTAATGTCACATTAATGGAGTTGGCTGATTTCAAGAGGTTTACGAATTTACAGTTGTGCACTCCCTTTGTGTGCCAAATGCTGTTGGTTGGACAGCTTTTCTAGCATTAAGATCAGCTACTCTAAGATGCACTTTAAAGCCCTTTTCCGAAAATGCAGTTATAAGTATAGACGAACAAAGGAAAGATTAGCTACCTGGCTATAAAAGAGGTGTGATTATAGGTTTGTAGGTGATACAGCGGTCAACTCAGTTCTTTGCAGGTACTTTAGCATCTACCTGATCTCAGAAAAAGTAAAGATGTAACCAACAGATCTTGTAGTTTAGTGCCTTATTAGCCTAGAATACCGCATTTTGGGGTACTTGCCAGTCACCTGTCAGGGTGATAAACTATGCATGGTGTGTGTGTGTGTCAGCTATCGCACCTACCGCCGTGTTGTCATCCCTTTCTATGGTCCCTGCTTGATAAGAACGCTTTCTAATGGACAACTTTAGCTCACATCTGTAACTGGAGCTCCCAAGACGGTTGTATTTTAAAATGCTTTAACATGCTAACTGAGTTTAGGAAATTTTTTCCCCCTTTCTAAATATTGTTGGTGGTAAAGGTGAAAAGGCGAGAACAAGTCGCAGTAATTAGCCATTTCTGAGCGTACCGTGTTGCCACTTTTTCTGTCTGGCAAGCCGGTGATTCTTGGAGTTTGGAAATAAGCATAATTGCTCGGGTGTTAAAAATGACCACGTAAGTTGCACTCAACTGTAAGGCGCAGCATCCGGTTGTGCTCTGGAGGCTGTGGACTGACACAATGCCACCTCTCCTGGCATCTATGATTGTACTGATGGTGGGTTGGAGGCCACAGATTGAAGGGAGGTTTGAAGATGAGCTTCAATGCTTACGCGTAAGGACCTCTCCTTCCTCTTGGAGAAGGTGATGGCTTATTCAAACACCGATTCATCACTTTGGGGGTCAACCACGCTTTCCATAGGCAAGAAATTGTTATGAGTTAATGATTCTAAACCACAACTTCTAGGCTGCTGGACAACTTTGCGTCTCTGGTGATCGCATTATCAGTTGACTAGCCAAGGGAAGCAATAAAGACATTCGTATCGTAGTCCTTACGATTCACTTAATTACGCTGAGTAGAAACTTGGTGGAGTCTGTGGTCACTTGGGTGAATATAAAACTCAAAGCCTATCGTTTTGTTGCCTTTCACCTCCTTTTTCCCATAAAAATGCGTCGCTAGAAGTGGGTCTTTTACGGATCCACCACCTGACTGACTTATGATTGCGGAAAACTGTTCTTTTGTCTTTTTATTATCTTAAAGTTTGTTAGCTAAACAAGCATATCATCAAACGACCTCTAAGAGTTGAAATTTGAACATCTCGTATGTCTTTTCCTACTAATGGCTAATCCAACTTTTGATTTTGGGATTACGATTTAAGCATACTACTTAATTGCTAATAAGTCCCTTCACACCTTTCTCATTTTACATCCTCATATTAAGCGTCTTCGTTTTTGTTACTCTAGTTCAAGAATTATAAACGCATCCAATGCGTATAGACTAGCCATAAATCAGAAACGCCGGGTCATATCACACCCTCTCATCACAGTGGTGGAAAAACAGTGGATTTCAGTATGGAGGAGGCAGCTCTTTGAATTGCAGTGATTAACGAGTTTTTTGTTAGTTCACTTGTAATGACGATGCTCCACAACTGGGACACTGAGTCGTCCACTTCCACCTTGCATGTCTTATGTGATTTTAGATTTCAGTCTTTTTTTTTTGCCATGAAAACTGCGGAGTTGGGGCAGGCATAGTGTTTAAACTTTGATTTTGATAGTTCCTCAGCCACCTTCAACTAAAGTTTGTGTTCCTTTACTGCCCTCCTTAGATCATATTCTCATTGAAACCGCAAAAGGAGGCTGAAGTGATTCAGTTTATGTGTCCTGCACTATTAAATAAGCGATAAAAATGACGTCGGGTGTGATATTTCTTGTAAAATCTAATACTATTGCCTCTATTTTATCCTCCAACAAAAAAAAAACCTCCACATTTTGAGGAAAAAAGGAAAAAGTAAAGAAATTCCATTTACAAAGGCCAACAAATAATAATTTAGGGGATTTTAATTACCCTTCAGCATTTGTGATAGGTGTGAAATTAGGTAGGAGAACAAAAGTGGAGAGTTATTTTGACCTCATGAATGGTTAATACCTCCTCTGTTAATGCATGCTACCAGGAAATGTTGGTGAGTTAATGGAAAAATAACATTTATCAATCCAACTGCTGAAGGTCATTGCTGTTCTCCCGTGAGTCAGATTTTACCACTCCCTCGTCTCCCCTCCCCCTCCCCCCCTCCCCTCTCCCCGTCTCCCCCCCGTCCCCTTGCCCCTCTCACCCCTTGCCTGTTGTGTCTCAGATTCCATGGGTAGATGATAAAATTAGTTTTAATTATAAAAGATGTTTTTTTTGTTCATTTAAATGCCATTAGTTGAGTCAGGTGGAGAAATTGGAGGGGATGGCACCTTAAAGTAACCTTTTTTTAAAAAAGAAAAAACTATAAAAAAAGAAACCATCTTGCATCCACCTTTGACACATTAATGTGATTATTTAAGAAGTTTGTTCAGAGTGCACGAAAGGACTGTGTGATCAATGGATGAGGGTAAAAAATTAAGTTTATAAATTAGTTAATTTGACTGTGGAGTGATTTGTTGGACTTTTTCCTCACGATCGTAAATTAGGCTTTCCGCCTTGTCTTCCGAACATTTTGATTATTTATGAATGAGGGATTTTTTTTTGGTGTTTCAATGTCCTTTAGACTATGAGGACAGAAAAAAAATATACTGGCTGATTGGATGGATTGATGTATTGGTGTGTTTTAACGCTTCCAAAACTGAATTTCTTGCAGTCTTTTCATCCACATTTCGAATGGAATCAGTTCTAGTGTTGCATCATTTGATGGTATTGTTTACTTGCGGATGACGTATCCACACCTCACTAACTGCTTGCACTGATCTCCCCTTTTCCACTCACTTGACAAGTCTCTCAGTCCCACTTCTCCTCCTTGTCTATCAAAATGTGTTTCTCTGTGCTGCTTTCGGACACTTTAATCCTCTTTTCCATTGTTGAGTGAGAAAACGACAAGATGATTGGTCATCCCCACACCACTTGCCGACTCACTACCCATCTCACATTTCTGGAATGGGTACCCAAGGGAGCCATTCCCTCGACACCTTGCACACTCCATAGAGTTTGCAGGAATAAATCTTTCCATACAGGAAGGTGGATTGCTTCACATCCCTACATTGTATTCCATTGTCGCTATAAAAAATAAATGTACAACATACGTGCCTTTTGGAAAATTTTCATGAAAAGGTAACAAAGATCTGAGAGAAGACGGTTTCTTTTTTTATTATTATTCTTTTCTCCGTCTTTTCTGGCTACGTACTTTCTTTTTTTTTTCCATCCATAGCACGTTTATCGAAGCAATATGGCAAGAAGTTGGAACTTCAACTACTTTGTCTCATTATGTGCCTTCAATTTGCATTCATCCCCTCTTTTCCTTCCCTCCCTTCCTCCTCTTCCATGCAGTGATTGGGGGTTGTCAATGTGTTCTTTGTTTGCTATCAGTAGTCACGTATTTTCGCCTCGCCAAACCAAAAGATGAGCTAACAATTAAATTGAAATGAGTTAGTGGTTGCTTAGAAATACACAATTAAATGTTTGAGCCTTTCAATCACCACATTGAGCGTCATCATTGCCCTAGTGGTGATGACAATGATGAAGGTGATGCGTGACCTTGACCCAAAGGGTGAAGAAACAGCCTCATTTAAAGAAGAGAGTTGAGGCGAAAAGAAGGAACCGTGTGACTCTCCGAACCTTCCTTATGGATGGTAGAAGGCGTACAATCAAGAAAGGAGGAGGAACTGTAGGACTTAGTCACATAGTCCCTCTCTCTCTCCGTCTAATCCACATTCTCCACCTTAGCCATCATAACGTTGTCAATGCTGATTGCGAACCTCCACAAGTCAGCTGTGTCAGGCATCAACTCTCACAGCACTGAGGGGAGGCATTTCATCTGATCCAAACTGGCGTGTTTTGCTGCTCATTAAGTGTGTCCATGGATGGAGTTTGGTATTTAACAAGGTTGTGTGTTATCGGCAGCTCTCTACACCGCAAAACTTTTGGGTGCGGTTTACAGTCAGTGTTGCTTTCATTGTTAGACAATTTTTTTGGTGGAACATAGGAATGGTGTGGACGCACCGCTAAATGTTGTCGTTACAAAGCCGAATGCCCTCTGTGTTCCCAGAGAAGGCACCATATCTGAGGGGAAGGGAAGAAGCTAAAGGCTTTGGACATGGCAATGCTAATCTACCAGAGTGAAATTTTTCTTAAATGTCATTTTTTAGACATTTACAAGCGTGATAAGCGAGACTCAATGAGTTGACCGGTAGAGCAAGCACGGTCTGGTGTCGTAATCCGTGGGACCTCGGTTAATGGGGACGCAGGGAGTCGAAGTTCACCTTCATCGGCTCTGCGCCAATCAGACAGGATTGGACAGAATCCCAAACCTTTGGGAACACCTCAAGGTTCACAATCACTTGTGTTTCTTAGCATTTGCCTTTTATGCTTACAAAGTCCTCACTTCATCAACTCCTTTAATTTCTTGCAAAAAGGTGACATCTGGAGGAAGCTGGAATACCGAAACTTGACTTCGTTCGACTCCAACACATTTCCCTTCCATTTGGTAAGAAATTTTACTTCTTTCACTCTCCTGCGCTCTACTTGGTATTTATGTTGTGCCGAAAAGGGTTGAGCCAAGAGAGAGGGAAAGCTCACCCAACCTTCGGCAAGTCTTTGCGCCAATAACAACGACACGCCTAGTCTCTTGGGAAATGATGCGATGCATGTCTAAGGCATGTAAAGATGGTGGAGGAGTGGTGGTCCGAAAAACTATTCCTTAATTCACACTCCTCCTCGTCTGTCCATCCATCGGACAGTTATTTTTCCTCCTCTCCTGAATAGGCATCTCTTATTAGTGTGTAGGAGTGAGGAAGAAAAACACCCACTCCCTCGTACCAACAACTGTCTCACAGACATTTCCAACTCAGTCCTCGATCACTGTCCTATTCACTGTCCCGAGGTTCCCTGCTTACTTCTCTGGGCAAATTGTCATCTTGTGAACGGCTTGTTTAAGTCCTCTAACGCATGAGCTAGTATTTAACTTTCATGCTAATAATTTATTCGGTTATTTTAAGGAAATTAAAAGGAAGATTTTCCGTATTCCTTAGTCTCTAAAGCGTGGAATAGAGTGCTTAAAGTTAAATGCTCTTCTCTTCATCCTCGTCCGCCTCTCCGACTCCTCTGGCACAGTACAGACGCATGAGAAAGAGCTGGGTGACCTCGATTTCCCACGTAAAACGCGCATCTCCTAACTCTTTATTAAGTTGCTTAATTTTTTATTTAACACTTTTGCATTTTTTATTTTGGTTAAATGTTGCATAGTCGTTGTTTGGCTGGGTGCTTTGTTTTACATTTTCTGAGACAGGTTATAATCGAAATGATGGAAGGCAGGTGCCGAATTTGATTGGTCTATATTAAGCCAATAATATCACTGAATTTGAAAATGGCGCTAAAAGGGAAAAAGTAATTGGCTGATACTAATATGAGTACCAATAAAATTTCAGAGTATTTAAGTGGAACACATATGCCAAAAAGTGAAAGTACTATTAATGCTACGGCAGACTGCACTAAGCGTAATCTAAAGAATTTGAGGGAAAAGTTGGTTTTTTATTAGTACATAATGTTAATAGGGTAGTGACCACATTTTCCCACATGCTTAAAGCGACCAATTTCAAGTGATTATCCCTTTGAATGGTGCATTGAATGTCATTATTTTTTTGATCCAAATCAATAGCTACTGTGCTCAGCAGGCAGTGTGTGTGTAGCACACCTCATTGTATTTGCAATTACTATTAATTGAAAATAGGGTTTTTGCACATGTGATGCCTTCAACAAGTTAATTGACACACTTGTCTTGTCTGATGAGCTGATGATTTAGCGGATATTAACGGTCAGAAAATTTCTAGGTACGATTTGTGAGGCTGACCAGTAACCTATTTTAAATTTACTACCTCGCAATTTCCTTCAACCCTTTTCCTCACTGAATCATCCATTGGTTTCCGCTTAACCGATTATAATGGGACCCGTAGATCTCCCTCTGAAACTATTTTGAGCTATGCCCCTATGAAAGACAAATTTAGTGTGAACTTATAGAAGGGGTGGGAGGTAATAGGCACACCCAGAAATGCATGTCTCTAAGCGGAAGTACAAAGTGTGGGAGGGCGAATACCACCTGTGACTCAATTTACAAGACTGTCAGTGATAATATGCAGCCCAGAAGAGAGAAAAGGAGTTCACTAAGCTATTGATAAGGAGAAGAGACATCAGCTTTATTTCTTGAAATGGGTGGATTCAAAGAAAGTATGCGGAATGTAATGTCATTCATTTGCGTATTTTCATATTTCCCCATGAAAGTCACTAGAGACACTTTCATTGTGAAGTTATGCAAATCGTCCAAAGCGGATTCAGAGTCCACCGCAGTAGTTTTTTTCGCTCATTCATTGGTTAAATAATAACCAATGAGGTTTGAAGTCTATCTCTTTTATCATTGGTTAATTTGCCAGCACCTAAAGTAGATAATAAATCTTACTTTATCTTCGAAATTTTATCAAAATCGAAAGTTTAATTTAACTAACCAAATTCGAATTTTGTTCGTGTTGTATATGCAAAATGGGTCTTTGTCCCCTTTTCGCCTGAGGATCAACTCCTTAATTGGTAAATGTTGACGGAATCAATGTCAATCCTTGCGGTTTTTACGTCAAGAAGGGAAAATAAAAGTGCAGTCTTTTGTGTCCTTTTTTTAAATCCTACTTGTTTATCTGTTAAGTGGGAAAAATTGGAACTACTTTATGTCATTTTACAATGCTCTAGTTCAAATTACTCCAAGAAATTATAATAATTATGTTTGCTTTGCTGTGGGGCTTTTTTAGGCCTAGTCATTTGCACACTTTTGGTGTCTACCAATGTCCACTTATTTGCCAACGTTTAAATACTGAAGTAACTTAATCAAATACCACAATTAATAAGTGATTATTTGTTAAATGTACATTACTGAACGGTTCTTTTTCCTTTTAGCAAAACCCTCAAGTTGAGGTGTAAATCTTTTCATCCAAATGGCATAACACTTGGGACAAATAGGTTTACGGAACGACCTAACGATTTCTTTGGTCCAAGAAGTATTAGAGTGGAAATTTAAAAAAAATATATTGTGGTTCCTTAGGCCTGGTAACAATATCCCAATCCTACAATCGACTTTGTGTGTTTTAAAAAATTTTACTTGCAGCCATGCACTCCCTGTCGGACCAAGATCCACCTCAATTGACACCTGTCAGTAAGAACGGAAGGAGAGTGAAATCAGGACAGTGACAAGATCATAGCGATTGTCATTTGTTGTCTACTTGATAGCTCTATTGTACCACGATGAGGATGCCTATCTCCATACCCCTGAACGCCTTCAAGAAAGTCAAGGCATGCAGTTTTGATGAATTGGGTTAGTGTACACATTATTGCCATTTTAAATGGCTCGATTACTTTTTATAGGTTATTTTGTCAAAGCAAAATCTATTTTTTACACTTTAACAAATCTGAAAAGTTCATTTCAACTACACCGTTCACCATGTTCAATTTTGTAACTCAGTTTTGGTAATGAAATTACTTGACTCTCTGACAATGTTCTTTTGTCGGATTGTCAATAGCCCCCAGGCCTAAATCTACGTCATGACAGCTTTTATTGGCTTCCTTTTTATTGGGAGTAGTCTCAACGCTACAAAACAAATCTGTTTGACTGGAAAGCTTTCCTCCCTACCCTCCCTCCTTCTTCCAAAAAACAAACAACTTTATTCACGCTATTCTGATGGTTGGTCTTGTATACAATGAGATTTTTTGACTACCATCCAACTCTCCTCTCAGTAGGCATGAAGTAAAGTTGGTCTTCCTTCCAACCACAACGACTTTGTGATAAATGGTGACACCTAACTGTCATAATTGTAAGGCCAGGCAACTCATTGCCGTGATTCTCCACCTCATTAAATGTGTTCATGTGAAGGGAATGAGGGCGATTTTTACAAGTGAAAAAAAGCACACAGATAAAAAATGGAGACGAGTAACAACATTGGCACCAGTCCAAAAAACGCGGAGTTTATCAGCAAAAAGTGGCATGCCTCGAGCACCGAAAAAATGAGGTGGAACTTGATGCCCCGCTTTGTTCTAATGGACTGCTATTTATAGGCCCCCAAAATTCGCTCCTTCAATCTTGGCCGTCCTGTGCGTTTCTAGAGTGACAACAAGTTGGCATTCTGACCTACCACTAGGCAAGAAGAGGGCTTATAGGCCTTATAGCATAACATATGAATTCTACTCATTAGTTTATATAAGTAGTATATTGTGTTGACACATCATTTTGATACACACTTTAATGGATTTTATTTTAGCACTTTAGAAATTGTTTTTTGACAATTAAGTACTGTTGTAAGCATAGGTAAGAGTTAAACGGGAACTCAAATAGCTTTCTGTTTCATGTATGTTTGTGTGTGCTAAAAAAGTTTGTCCACCCAAGCATCAACCGCTTTCTATTAAGATTTCTGATTGATGTTTTTAAAGCAAAATATACCCTTTCCTTTTCACTTTTAGCATATATTTTGCCTTGTAAATTGTGTGTGTGTGTGTGTGTGGAACAAATAGACACCAATCAGTATTGCATTTTACTTCAACTGTAGGCAAAGTGCGCCCTCTTTGACAGCTGGGCAGCTTACTAGAAAAGGAGCCATTTACCATGATTATAGGAGGGTTTGAGGACTGCTATTGATGGACAAGAAATCGCGCTATTAAATAGTTTTAGCGATCACCATGGTTCTCCCTTAAATTAGCCAGTATTTTGACGAGTTACGTTTACTTCCCGCGTCACACAAGACGACAAGTCGACTGCCTAGCTTGATCACGCATATACGTGACACAGGTAATTAATGGTTACCAAGGCGAGAAGGAAAGCCCAAATGGAAGGGCCTTTGACACTTGAGGCCAGTGTAGGACCGAACAAAAAAGTTGAGACTTGGCGGTCAATTACTTGGTTGTGAGAGTCACTATTTGCAAATGCGTCACTGGCAGTAGAGGGGAAAACATCCATTTGGGGCATTACTGATTAGCCAATTTCTGAGAATCGTCACGCAGAAAAGGAGTGACTTTGACACAATTCCAATTGCTTAACAATAATTAATTGGCATCGCTGCATTGCTTTTGTAATGCTTCCGCCTTAGGGTAACCTTGTGACGTGGATTTTGAATGATCCGGTGGCTGCACCGAAACCACCTTTCGACATGCACCTCCTGCTGTGTGCAGTGCCACTACGATTGCACTCGCTACTTCCATGGATGTGTGATGCAACTCAAACACGCACTTCCACCCCCAACTACTCCTCTGCATTCATTACGCCGTGCCTCTCAACTCCATCCCTCCCACTCTTCCCACGACCTGCTACCAATTGCCCATCTCCATGACGCCTTCCATCCATCCTCATTCGCCCCATTCACACCCTCAGCCCTCACCCTCATCAATGGACAGGTGTAAGTATGTGAGTATGTGGATAAGTGGGTGGGTGGGTGAGTTAGTGAGTGGACGAACGAACGAACGAACGAACGAACGAATAGACGGACGGACGGACG
>UYWX01020542.1:0-26152 GCA_900622495.1 Hydatigera taeniaeformis | reverse complement strand
CCTCATCGCTACCAACGCTGGCTTACTTCATCAATCACAACAAGTGACAAATCACCACTGTCTCATTTCATTCCTCGAGAAGGGCGAAACAACGTTCTCTCCTTTCCACCACCCCTATGACTATGCGGAAACGGTGATCGAGGCATTGGGAGATCGAGGCGACAACCAGTGGGTGTGTCAACAGTGTGCGAAGTGTGTAATGCCACCACGTGGTGACGAGAACACACGGTGACGGTCAGCGTCACCACGTAGCTGAGTGGCAAGTAAGTAGTATGTGAAGAAGTGAGATGTGAGTGACTGGTTGGAGTCATTTGTGGACATAGTTGAGGGGGGAGGAGTGGGCGATTACCCATTTGTGGGGAGTGGCATTGAATGTGTCTGCAGACCAAAATGGTGGGGATGTGACTGGCGGTGGTGGAGGCTGATGGCGGTTGTGTAGGAGGGTGGGGAGGAGAGGTGGTGCAGCTGGCACTGCACTTTGTTACAGTGACACCTTGCTACCTTCCACCGCCTGAGTAGACCAACACCACGACGAGAGGGAAAAAGAGAGAGAAAGGGAAAGAAAGAGAGGGAGGGAAGGAGGGAGAGAGGGAGACCACGGTGAGAGAAGTTGAGACGAGGTATGTGGGAGGGCACGTGAATGCGAGGTGGGTGTGAGTGTGGGTGTGGGTGTGTGAATGCAACAGAGGTAATCGTGTTGGCGTGTCCGCTCTCCTGACTGCTCGTATTGGGTACGTGACGAGACTGCGAGGTCGACGCAGCGTCTGCTTTGATGAGAGGTGGAGTGAATGGGCATCAAACTGACACCTCTCAACGACACCGTAATCTGGTGCTTGTGGCTGTTGCTCTCTGGTCAACCTCAATCCATACCAGACGTGCGATAGCTTTGCATCGCCTAACGTGTACAGTTACCTCTACTGAGGTCAAACGTCTTTCCACCTTAAAGAAGCATTGTCGTCTCCTCAGCAGGGATTGTCACATTCATTTTTCTGTTCTACGATCATCTTAATCTCTGAAACGATTAGTTGGAGAAGGGTCTCTAAAGGCGTATAACTGTGCTCCAGTTCATCCACTCCCCCACTCGTCAATTCGATTTTATTGCCATTGCTTTCAAATTGGATGTTGGGTGAGGGTGAGGTGGCGTGCTGGCATCTGAGAGGCTCCGACTAGCAGAAGACTTTTAATTCAGGGCTTAATTGGACAGAGAAGAGTGCAATGCCAAATTCCATTGATCAGACTGTAATGAAGGAGAGCGAGAGGTTCACAGTGTTGTACATCTTATGGAAGGGTAAATAGAATTTGGTCGCTTTATCGTGTCAAAGCGCCTTCCAACGCGGTTCCTGTGAGGCGCGGAGAAATTCAATGGCAACTGCGGAAATGCAAGGCTTACAGCTTTCTGTAATCATCGTCCATCCCCACAACACGCATAACAGTGTTTGGGATTTTCACCATCTCTCATGACCATAGAATGGTCGTGACGGCAAAACAGTGGATCCTTAACACAATGCCTCAGATGGTTGAGACAGTTGGTGCAGTTTTTAATTCATTTCCCTGTGATGCCACCTTGTCTTGTTACTGACTTTTTTGATCACTCACGAGTAAAAGCATTGTTGTCATCGAGAGTCGTTGACAAGCTGTTTAACTAAATGCTGAGTCATAGCACTGCATGAAATTAGCAGGAAGGACTGGAAGGATGCTTTGAATTACACTCCAGTGTTTCCTCAGCTGCTCTACGTAGAAAGTAGAACAATCTAAAGCATCAAGCTGGCGACATAAAGGAGTAATTTTAAGTAAAAAGAAGTATTGGAAATCCGAAATAGAAGACAAAGCCATGGTGATCAAATGCCTCTTCCATTTGGGTGATCAGTACATCATTCGCGTTGCTGACTCGTGGGTGGTCTTCAAGGCACTAATCAATGGCAGCAGCCGGTACAACCAAAAGGGGGAGGAACGGTGTCATAATAAATGCGTTTTACATGTCAATTTAGCCGTCCAGTTCTCACTTCCGCCGTAGCGTAGCGCAGTTGCGCTTCCCTCCACCCTCGCTGTACCCACATTTCTCTTCAAGCCACAAATACAGTGTACTTCCACAGTGTCTTGTTTGGAGTAGGGTTAAGCTACAGACTCTTCTCGACGCCTACAACGACGCCACATGACTTGAAGCGTACGATTATGATAAGCGATGTGTTAAAGCTCCCAACTGTCTAAATTCCGTTAAAATGGTACAGATTGCTCCTAATTCAACCGACGTCGACCAAAAGCCTGTAAGGTCGTAAATTTTCTTAGCATCATAAGTCAACTTTTAGGCGTCGAATCTGACCAGCTTGACATGGCACAATGTGGCAAAACTCCCATGTCGCATTTGCTTCATGTCCTGACAACAAACCAATTGCCCAACTCGGTATAAGCGTTCGCTACTCATATAAATGAGTAGTATGTATGTATTGAATGTTTCCCAAGGTGGTCAATCCGAGTACTTAAGAAAGACTAAAGTATACTTGCCGTTGATCGCGGCCTCAAATGCCCGGCGCACCCAAAAAGAGTCCGTCATAGGAGGTTTCCTTGCTGCTTCTCAGACGTCAACTTCCAATACATAAATGTGAGACACCTTGCACCGTAATGCAAAGCTCTCATCTCCAAGCGACTATCCCGTCTTTCGTACCATACAAGGCTTCAGCCCGTATCGCAACTTTATTTGCAGCTAAAAAATCTAAATTATATCAACAGTGCAAAGCCTTTCTACACGGGTTGTTCTAAAATCGCTCTGTAAAAACGAAGTTTCCGCAAAATCGACATATCGACATACTTGTCGCCAATACTAACCACCACGCCCCCAATGAGCTCTGGATCCACCTGTAAGAAGAAGAGAGCAAGTCAGTGCCGATCTAATAATGTGAAATGAGGCGGCATTTGAGCGCTCACCTTAAGGGAGAGGTGTAGTTTCTGACCAGGTTCAAGAAATTGCTCTAAAGCGCTGGTCAGCTCGCGTTCTGTAGCACGATCCAAGGCTTTAGCAGTGGTCACAACACAGGACACTTCACCGCGATGGGAAACCATGATTTGCTCGAAAGTAGCCAAGACCTTTGAAAGGAGGTTAAGGCGGCCATTTTGCGCCAGTATTTCTGCAAGAAAAATGGGTAAGAAAGCAAAGACTTACGGAGCATGTTCGAAGCTTGTTTGGAGAGCCCGAGCTTGTTTAGAACATTGGTAAATGCTTGAACTTTGACATGTCGTTTGATGGTTGGATCATGACAGAAGTTACTCAGCTTGGCGTCAGTGGCGAGAACGCTTTTGAGTTTGAGGAGGTCTTTCTCAACAGTTTCAAGGTTCTTCGACTTCATGGCTGCAGAGTAGAGAGCAGTGGCATAGCGACCATCGACACCAAAATACTGAGTTGGAGGCTACAAAATGATAAAACTGAGATTTTAATAAATACAATGAACTTACACGAATAATAGCGCGAGAGGCGGCAGAGGTTGAAAGGCCGCGGATCTAAAAGATATATAAAGTGTAGATACTTAGAGATGAAAACATTTGCGAAATGGCCGACCTGTAAAAATGCTATTCGCACCATCAGAGTAACAGATCTGTTTAAAGCACATATTTCTTGCAGTGAAAATAGAAAAATTTAAAACAAATTGACAGCTTATAAAACCCCATGCGTTTACCGAAGCGAACGCCTAAACGCACACTGCCAAGTCGCATTATCTACACAGTGTTTTTGATAAATCATGACAAAAGAACAGAATACGCAAACTACGCCAACAAAATTGTCAAGACTGCAAAAATTACCAGACCAAAAGATGCCATCAGAAACAGCTAAGCGGGCGGACGACCGTTCAAGGACGGTTCTCATTGGCTTACTGCTTCTGTAAAATCATCCCTTTCTTTGGGTCTAAAAATTGGTCATGATTTTTAACAATCACCTTAAACCATTGTGAAAAATTGCAAAGAATCCCAATCCACGTCATTAGAACGCTGAAATTTTGTTGCTAAATCTAAGCTCTTTAATTTTTGTTTATATCTGTAGTATAAAGGTAAATTTCGATATCTGGTGTGATTGTCCACTGCCTCCGATCACATGAATAAGGGGTATGTAGACTAAAGCACATACATATCTTTTTAGTGCCCCTAGGCTTCCCAGAGGGTGGAAGAAGGTATGAGGTTGAATACATGTATTCCGAAGACGACAGGGCAAATGGGGCCTGAGCGTGGTCTGAGAGCCAACCCAAGCGTACAGGGGCTAGAAAAATCCTACAGTGACTGTCAAACGTCATGTAGTCACATAAATAACGTATTGCACCCTTCTCCACTCCTCATCGGATCCGTTCAGAATTTCACCTCAAAAAGAACCCGTCAAGAACTCCCACCTCTATAAGAATCACCTTTATCCAAATAAATACAGGAAACAAAAGAAAAGGAATGTCCGTAAAAACTCAGTCGTCCGACAAAGGGTAAAGCAAGTTGGCGCAAACAAGGCTCTTCAGAATTTTTCCAGCGCTATAATGCTTTCCAAAAAGCTCTTTTGTATCAAACAGGGAGCACCGTTCCAAAGTATCCTTCAGACTCCCTCTAACCAGCTAAAATGTAAAGAATACCAGCATAGCGCCCGCTGTATGCGTAGATAAGGATCATGGAGACCCACACACCATTACCTCCATAGAAAGGAAAGGAACACGCACAGAGTCCAAAATCGGCGATGTTATAACGAGGTTAGCTATTTGAAGAGAAAAAAATTAACGAAATTGGCACAAGGGCACCGAAGATATTTGCAGGGATTGGTAAATAAACTTTTACGCGGGCGGGAATAATGAAATTTGCCCTACTTCTGGTAGACGCGCTATCCAAACTCCAAGAGACGAGGGCTCCCAGCGGAAATGCCAGAATCGTACACGCAGTGCGGGTAAGGATGGCTTTCACACCGACCAAGGTAATGTATATCTACAGGAGAAATCCAAACGCTCAGTCTAACCACATTCAGAACCACAGCTCAGACGTTTCACTGCTTTGTTTCCCGTGAAACTGACAATTAAGATGCAGAATTGAGGGAAGTAAAATGAAATAAACTATCCTGATAAAGAAGACAAACTCACCACAGAAAATGCGGTGTAGAACGCCACCGTTGTTGGCAACAAGCACAGTCCCGTCGCAACTCCAAGAAACGTCGCCACAAACACCCGATCTAAGTGTCGTAATTGGCTGGAAGGCATAGGAGCCGCTTCGACGCTCTCCTCCTCGTCTTTCATTCCCTCTGGCATTAGAACTGCACTTGCCACTACTGGTGGAATGTCGTCATTTTGGGGGATTGTGTCAACACGATGTCGTAGAGGATTCCACTTCGAACCCGATCGGCACAATCGCCAACTTGCAGCAACAGCTAGTAATTGAACCCTAAAAAGTCTAGGACACCGTGACATGTTTTCCGGAATTCAAATGGCCTACCTAACGGTGTAGACGTAGAAACAGGAGAGATGCAGAGTCGCCAGAACCAGGAGGTCCAAGCAGAAGCAGATTATTAAGGATGTGGCTAATCGAACAGAGGAGGAGAAGAGGTCCACAAGATTGTCCCACCAGCCACCACGGTTGAAATAAGCCTCCAAAAATGCCTCAGAGAGGAGGAGAACAATAAAGTGAAAGTATTGAACGTGAAGAGTAACGAACACATAGTAAAGCCAATGGAAGACATTGGAGGAGATGTGAATGAGGAAGTGGACGTAGATTTCCCATGCGGCAACGTGAGAGATGAAAAATCGACTCATGAGGAGAGCGAGATTCCGATTTATCTTCCAGCCAGCAGGTTCAGAGGATCCCAACCAAATGAGAAGACGATTCAGTTCTGAAGCAAAGTAGTCAGTTGAAGCGGCAACAAATTCGAAGACGCAGCCGTGTCTAAGAGAACCTAGCGCTACAACAGCAAACGAATTCAGCACGTCCGCGGGTGTTTGTTGGCTGGGACCCTCCAGAGCATAACACATTCGTGGGTTTTTGTTGAGATGATGCAGAAGTAGACAGCTGCCATTGAAGTAGGCGATGTTTTTGGAGCGAAGAGACTGTGAAAGTAGGGTGAGATGATTCATAGATTGGCTGTAGATGTGACACAGTCGTTGAGATGAGGGTGAAAAGGCGGGAAGATGGAACACCAAAGCAAGTAGAAGACAGAGAATTAATTGAAGTGCAAAAGGAAGAATGAGAAGTGTTGGAAGGGCTGTTTTACGACTAGTGAAATGTCGACCAAGAAGATGAAGAGTGTAGCTTTTGTCGGCCGCTTTGACAAGCCATGGTCTAAAGAAAAGAACGGGAATGAAATTGCTTAGGATGAGAGTCAAAAAACGCACTTGATAGAACTCCACACTCCTGGTTGGGAGGGTGTGCGTGGAGGAAGTGGAACAGATTTCGTAGTACAGTTAGGAGGTGGAGGAGGAGAAGGAGAAGGGTTTAATAAGAGATTTTGAACTAGTAGGAACGGAAGATCGCCAATTCGGTCCCGCAAAGTCGTCTCATTGTTGGAGGTGATTGACTGAAGACCGGGAAGGAGGCTTCCAGCATCAAAGGTGATCCAGAGTGCCGCGAAAGCGGCAGATTTGGTAGATGGATAGAATGGTGAACTGGAAACTTCACTTATGGAGCAGAATGGCCAGTTCCTGTGGATGAAAAGTCACAAAAATTTCAACACAGCTTTATTGAGGTTTCTTCTTCAACACTACCGCTTTAAGCCAATTTGGAATGGAGAGGTGGTGACTGAAAGCAATTCGTCTCTTTCCAAAAAAAGAGGATCTCACCCACCTCCTTCTTTGTAGTATAAAAGATTGGATGGTCTTGTAGGCGATTCTAAAGGGACTTGTTTGAAGGGCATTGTGAACTAGCAGTGGAGACTATGCAGTCCTGGAGCCATTAACTAAACTCACGGTGTGCACAGTAGCATCGCAAATCAGAGGTCAAAAGCCCTCCTCTTGCTTTGGCTTTCACTTACATTGACTTTGCCTCCAGGACGGAGACAGCAGCATATCTGCAACCGGGCATGAGACAGAAGATATCACCTTGAACTGCCTTCTCGATTCCTGGCAGGAAGGAAGGAACTCCAGCGCAGCCTACAATTGTAAAACAGAGAACTCGCGTTAATTTCCGTAATTTATTTTCGCATCGAGGAAGATGACCTGGAGGCCATAACTAAGGCAACCAGCCTCCAAACCCTAGCCTTCCCAAGTATTCAGGACTACTATAAAGAGACACTCACAAGCCAAGTTGGCAGTTTAGTCTCTTTCCATTCACAACACATCACATCACTCCTTCAAGGCTTAGAACAAAAGTGAAACTCCTTGAACTCACTTGTTTGATCCATCCTCCTCACAGGTGAATGAGCAAGAACGAGAAGACTAGGTTGGTGAGAGAAATGTGCATTGTCATCGCCAAGACGACGACCCCAGAGGTGGTATCGTGAGACGCCCGGTTGGTCCACTCGTGGCCACGCGCGGAGACATGAAAAGCCGAGATCATACGGACGCCTTGAGGCCACCAACACCGTCCAAGGAGACTTGCGTTTAGCCTGAATGCGTTGTAATTTCATTTTATTTTCGTTATTATTCTTTTTTCGTTCTACCAGCAGTTGACTAGTACGGTAAGCTTTTAGATTACAAAAACAAGCGCATTTATGGGGTATTCGACACCAGTCCATTAGTGCACGCGAGTGAGTGGAGATGACGCCCATGATGTTACGCCCGAAAGCAAAAGCTGCTCTAATGGAGTGAATAAAAGGTGTTTCCAAATCTAAGATAAAGATAGTTAGCCGACATCTTCAAAGAACAAGATGTGAAGAGAGAACGGAAGAACCGACCATGAGACAAGGTTCAACAACAAGCTTTTTGTGAAATCTTTGGGAAGGCAGATGGAGGAGAGGGATAAGGAACGACCTCTTTTAGAGAATGGGAATTATATTCCTTTGAGACAGAAGAAAACAATTCAGAACATGATTTAATTGGAATTTGAGAGTTGGTGTAGCAATGCCTTCCTTGGGATTGGTAGGAACATTTGCACAATGCTCTTGATGGGTCCTCTGCTACGTCGGATCGTTGACTTTGCCCATCAACACCTCAACACGATTGCAGCATCACAGGAGTACATTTCCATTTGTCAGCTGGTGACGGTGAAGCGTAGGACCTGTGTGTCGATAAGACTCCCAAAATAGCAATCTCGCCATGTCGCGAGGGAAGCTCGTTGGCGTCCACATCAGTCAGAAGTTTACAAATAACCTTCATTAGGTTGTTTATCTCCACAAACTGAAGGATTGACTAAGGCACACGCATCTTGATGACATTCAAATATGAGGACTGAATAACATCACCCCCTACAACCTTAGTAGTCAGGATGAGAGGGAAAATGCTGCCTCATTCTCATACCTCCTACCTTCACCTAATGTGATGGAAAATCACGCGACGAATGGACAGTCTGGGAGCCTAGACGTAACAGAAGTGAAAGCAAGGGTGACCAGAGAAAATGCACTGTCACTAAGTCGCCTTCCCTCTCCAAATTCAGAAGTAAAAAGCAAATGTTGGGCATCCTCCATTCACCCTCTCCCTTTTTCCTTTTCATCCATCCGTCTACCTCTTGGACGTTGATGAGTGCGTTATCAAAAACTGCGTTAAGAACGAAAGAAAGGGAGATGAAACAACCAAACAAACAAACGGTAGAAAGAAGCAACTGGCCTTGTTGTGTGGAGACCGTGGAGGAGGCGTTTATTTCGACCGTCAAAAGCACGAGGAAATAACAGTGAAATCCACAACAGAATCGATAAGAGCATGAGGAAAAAATAAAACAAAAAAGATTGGCAACAAAAATAAAAAGTAACAACATCAAATCTTAGTGTCAACCTTTAAAAGCACAAAACGGCACCGGAATGAGGGACAACATCG
This sequence comes from Hydatigera taeniaeformis, assembly GCA_900622495.1. NCBI lineage: Eukaryota > Metazoa > Platyhelminthes > Cestoda > Cyclophyllidea > Taeniidae > Hydatigera > Hydatigera taeniaeformis. Next base: position 17,246 of record UYWX01020542.1, on the reverse strand, counting down.
CAAAGTATAGGAAGAGGAGGAGGAGGAGGAGGAGGAGGAGGGAGCGGCTAGAAGATCGCGTTGGCATCCTTGACGCGCCAGAGTTGGACAAACTTGGCGTATTCGTCCTCATCACAGGCGGTAGCGGTTACATATGGCTGGGACAACATCATTTCACGATACTGGCGCAGCTTTGGAAAGGCGGTGGAAATGCCCTCCTCCGTTGTGTCAGCCTTGAGATCGGTAAGGCGCTGCATAGTGTAGTGCCAGTAATTGAAGAAAGGCACGATAGCCAAGTCGGCTAGGCTAACTCTATCACCTGGAGGGAAAGCAGTAGTCTCTTGTAACCTTTTTAAGTAAAATCCGACAATAAACAAAATCCTTCTCCTGAAGGGACACGGATGAAGGAATGGACACATCAAAGATGACTGGGTGATTAAGCAAGGAATTAGTAGATGGACCTAGAATGGAATTTTGATCCATGAGGAGTGCTTTAATAAGACGCATACATTTGAGATGAATGGAAGGACACACCAAAAGGGCAGAGATGGTAGCGGACAGTCAATGAGCAAATTGAGACGCCCCAATCTAGAACACTCACGCAGCACGAGTGGGGCACGTAAACGAGTGCCCCATGAAGCACCTATCTTTTCTGAATTGCCTCACTGGAGACATGGCACATGGCACATGTCGCATCACCTTTTCTTTTCGCTAGACAATAAAGCTGACAAGGAATTCGCTTCAACGTCGTCGTAAATAAGTTAGTCGACTCGTGAACATTGGGCTCCAGAACAGCATCGGATTCGTTCGAGTGAGGGAACAGTCAAAAGCACAACTTCATTAACTACTATTCAGCGCATATCATTGCAACCAGATATACAAAAAACCTCGAAATTGTCGAACTGACCACGCGATGGTCACTGTCCCGTAAAAAGCTGGAAGACTATCCTGAGTGCAAAACGAGTTCAATGGGCTGCCCACACTGTCAGAGTTCGGATAGGTAAACTAGCCTACTGAGGTTCGCCTTTTTGCCACCAAATGAGAACACGTCAATGTCTGTGATCTTAAAGTAGGATGTTAACCCTACTTGGCAATAATAAAGTTCTATACATGGTGAAGTGAACACACGGAAGACTGTGACGATAATAGCTCCGCATAGATAATTAGGTCTTCTGTCCACGACTACGGGAATTCGGACGAGGACTTACTATAACTGAAGGCAGAGAGTAACAACGAAGAGCAGTGACAGCAACGTATGTATGACGGAGAACTTCAAAGCCCAACTGCCACTTAAATTTGTAAACATTTCAAACGCCTATGACCTTATTGCCCAAACTCTTGTTTTTACCTAATAAATTCAATTATGTAGCGAAAAAGAATAAAAGCATACCATAAAGGTAGGGCTGTTTTAAAGCTGCCTCAAGTTTGCCACAGGTGGCAACAAATGCGTCCACATCATCAGCTGAGGCGTCGAGAGAGTAAGCGACTCGAAATCGCGGTCGTGCCAGCTAAAAGATGTATGTAGACATTGAAAAGTTAAGTCATCTCTTCTTTGCACACCAAAACCAAGCACAAACTAAGAGAGATGCCTCGAAGCCTCTACCAAAATTAGAAATGTGCCACAACCTATCTCAGACTGCTATTCACGTAAATTCAACAAATACGAGAAGCTCGAACTCGTCAGCACTCACTTGAATGACAGACATTCTACACTTCCATGTCATCTCAAACAGGCTATCGAAGAAAAAATGAGTGTTAGAATGGTTTCACTTTTAAAAGAAGATACAATTTACCTCGGCGGAAAGGGCTAAGGAGTCACGGAAGGCTTCCTCACCGCAAACTGCCAACAAACTGGTTTCTGGTTTGCCATTAAATTGGTCAACAAAGCGCATCACCAAATCAGACTCGGAGAGTCGCTCTCCTCGAAATCGTAGCAGTGGAACCTTACCCTCTGGCTGTAACCGAAGATACCAATCGGGTTTGTTGATGAGATTCACCAAAACACGATCATAGCTTTCCAGAAAAAGAAGTGACGTTTGATCATCACCAAAAATGCTGCAAATTTACAACAAATGAAACTCACGGAATTTGGTGATAATCAAGAGTATAGCGAACTCGTTGGCAGAAGGGACAAAATTTAAGGTCATAAAGCGTGAATTTTTCTGGATTAACCACCGGTTCAGGATCACCTATAATGACATGCAATCATTAGTATAGTCGAAAAGTAGTCCGCGCAATTGTACAGTGCACAAAACCATGGCAAAATCTCTACGCAAGTCCCCAAAGAAATTTAGTTATCCGCACCATATGATTGAGCAAACGGAACAAAAAGGAAATTCCTACAGCATCTACAGTAGATCTCAAGCAACAAAACCAGAAGCGCTAAAACCAACCTTGCTTCAGATGAAGCATGTTAGAAATGGCTGCACGCTAATTGATGATAGGTTAGAACGGAGAGGAGAACTAACCATTCACTGTAAGAGGGGGAAATTGTCATAATGCCCATTTTAATGCCAAAAAGTTCAGCATTAATTCCAGAGTCATTTGCGTATCAGACTCATCAAGAAATTAATGAGACTCATGCTATCAAACTTGAGGAAGGCGATGTATATTTCCCCAAAAGATGGTATCAAAACCATTGTGTACAATAAATCAAGCCTAAGTTTGGTATTGCAATGAACAAACTACATGTTGACATTAAAAATTTGGCTAGTAAAGGGCTGATTTCGACAGTAGAGACCTTTGTTAAAGTTATAATTTTCAACCGTATGATTTGAAGTCATTGGATAATAATATAGCTACTATGCCGTTTTGCACAGCACATTAACTCCCATTTATTTTGGCTGTTTTATGCCATTTCATCAACCCCAAACTTCAAGACTCACATAGCCCACTTGATTATTCAGTGGTGCGTTCCGCGCGGCTTTTGGATCACCGAGATGAATAAGTCCGGTCTGCAATCTTTAAGGCAGCACTTTGGGTTCAATAATCGCGTGAAAGAGTTCCCAGGTTATGGGGGGAAAATTCACGCTCTCGGATGGAATGCATCAGGCAGCAAACTCGCCTCAGCCTCTTCCGATAAATGCGTGAATATATATGCTCTGGATTCAACTCGTCTGGTATTTTCCCAACATATAAGCCGTCTAAAATTATAAGAGCAAACTCCAAACCTTCAGAGGCCATACTGACAGCGTCGACCAACTAGCTTGGCATCCCTCTACTAATGACACGCTTGCAACTGTTGGCGCGGATGGAACAGTTCGACTCTGGGATTGTCGTTCAAAACGCACTACTACCGCGCAACTTAAGGGTGAAAATATCAATGTTGCATGGTCTCCGGATGGACATACAATTGCAGTGGGAAATAAAAACGATCTTGTATGGCCTTTGGATGTTTATTTTGATCCTCTCTTCCTAGATTACCTGGCTGGATGTTCGCTCTGACTTGAAGACCATTCAATCCGAACAGTTCAGTTTTGAAATTAATGAATTCTCCTGGAAGCCCTTTAGTGATCTTATGCTTCTTGCCTCTGGAAACGGTGGGATCCTTGTCTATAGGTGTGCAGATCACTTTCCTCTCTACCTTTGTTGTAAATGATAAAAGACTTGTTTTTTTTCAGTGGGAAGCCGGGTGAAATGCGGCGTGAAATTATTTTACAAGCACACCCCTCCAATGCAATGTGCCTTCAATTTTCTCCTTCCGGTGGGTACTTTGCTGTCGGCAGTGCCGACGCCCTCGTTTCTTTGTGGGACTCCGATGAGTTTGTTTGCCTTCGCACACTCTCCAGGTGTGTTGTCTTGATAATGATCCCTGTTGTCATTTGCAGTTTTGTGTTTATTCCTTCCATTTTCGTAGATTAGAATGGCCAGTCAGAGCTTTGGGCTTTTCGCATGACAGCCAACTAATTGCTTCTGCTAGTGAGGATCACTTCATTGATATTGGTTGTGTTGAAACAGGTGAGTCTTTAGACCGTGAAGATGTTGGCCTATGTTTCAGCGCCTTTTTACCATTTGCGGTTACTCTTAAGGGTTGATGCATGGTCAATGGCCTCCAATTATTAGAGCAGTCTCGCATTTCTCCTTTATGCCGTCATTGCTTTGCTTGTAGGTGGAAGTAGGCCTTGTTGATAGGGAATCGCTCAGGCTATTCGAGAGGGCCCTAACTGGTCCTATTGCAGTCACTTTCTTTTTTGCGCAAAAGTGACAGGTCATAAGCGTTGAAAGAGTGGAAGAGATCATATCATCTGCTGTTGTTTTCCTCTTGCACTATAGGTGAACAGGTCTACCGTCTAGGAACTCAGGCCGCAGCCACTTTCGTGCTCGCTTGGCATCCGAAGCACTATTTGCTTACCTACTCCAGCGAAGCAAAATACGATCGGGATCAAGGGGTAATCCGAATGTTCGGCTTTTCGTCCTCTTCCTCCTCGTCCCTTGATTCAGAGAATCGCAAATCTTCCAGTCTCCCTGTATCCGTAGACCACTCTTAAGTCAATGCGTCTTTGACAAAATTATTTGTGAAATAACTATTACTTACTTGTGTAAAGTATCTTCATTGTCAAAGGGTTACGATGCATGTTTAGGTAAATTTTTAAATATATTTGATAAGCAAATTGTCAGACAGTGAGTGAACTTCCTCTTACTTTCGGTGTAGTTCGCTGTAATCAATATGCTGCATCTCCTACAGATGCAAATATTTGTACATGTGCAGAAGAAGGCGACATTATTATTACTGTACTTTGAGTTGATGTGATTCATTCTTGCCACTGCCTAAAGTCTGCGGTGGAGGATGGGTTGCCCTCCGGAGGGGTCTCCATTCCTGATTATGGTGACATTTCTCCGTTTCGAGCATTGCAAACAATATCATAGATTTGGATTTACATCGACAAAATACAAATGCCGGAGCCTGTCCATGCCCTGCTTCATTTGGACTGCGGGTCAACTAGCCAAGATCGACCCACCCAATGCACCTCGAAGGATCCTCTCCTCTGAGCAATGGTCAAAACCTTCTCCAATATGGAATGGATGAAGAGATCAAGAGAAATTGGTTCATCACATCAAGTGTCGAGTCACTACAGTTCTTTGAAAATGAATTCCTTTTGCACTGCAGGTAGTGATTCGCAATTGCCACCTGAAATGACCCCTCCATTCGCTGGACAGGCATGATTTAGGGATTAAAAATTAACAGTTTTTATGTCAACTGCTACGTTACTATGACCTGTTTTTATACTGGGATAAAAGAAGTGAACTTCTCAATGGAAAAGTAACCATTCTCCTTTAGCACTCCATCCCATCAATGTCAACATTGTGGGCTGCTTTTTAACGCGAATGGCGTCCTTTGTTCTCATTCTCTTACATCACAGTCATTTCATGGAAACCTTTTTTGTACTATTAATATTATCGCATATTTTTTTACTCGACCAAACGTTCGAGTGGTTGAAAGGATGAGTGGGGAAATAATCTACCTATCCACTCCCCGCCACCCTTTCACTCTCTCCTCTCACCCCGATTAACATTGGAGGTGCTCATTCTGGCCCGAATGATGAAAAATTATGCGCCGTTTCCGTGGCTTTTGCCACTAACCTCAGTGATTCCGAGAGATTGCGTTCCCCATGTTTGAATGTCGATGTCAAATCTTTTTCGCTTAAAAAAAGGAAACTAAGAAAGATTTCCACACCCTGTAGGTTGGAAGAAGGTAGCGAAAAGCTGTCGAATATCTAGTTCCGTTGTAAATGTCAAAGTTATATCCGATAAAAAGGAGTTAATGAGGAAGACTTGTTTCAGGAGAGCAGTACAGACAACATCATTGTGATCATGACAAGATTAAGAAGGTTGAGAGAGGGAACTAACCAGGGGATTTGCAGTTGCAAGCGAAGTAGCTGACGAGCTGAGGATCTTTTGAATGCGGAAGTGATTTGGTTAAACAGACAAATGGGGGATTTTCAAGGAGATTCAAAGAAGCGAAAAGACGGGAAATGTGTGGACAATATTCCTTTCAGGTGATGACCTGTGTCCATATGCTCATTCATCTGTCTTTCCGTTCATTCAAGGACCACCTTGACAATTGCGGATCCATTTAACAATTGTAGACTTATGAAAATTCAGAAGGCAGTGCCGGACAACTCAACTCTCTTTCTTCACATCATAATTCAAAAGCTGATCTCCCCTTCTGGATTGGAATTTGCCCGAACAACTTTGCAGAGCAGTAAAAAGAATCACCTAAAAGGTCATATACTCATACTCCACTGCAAAGAATTACAAAACAACAAACTTTCAAGTGTCCGTTGTACTTTCCTACTTTCATCTATGTTTAATTGATGTCTGCGCGAGGCAACTTGTGCCACTGCATCAGCTTTGCTTCACTGTAAGGCTAGCCAGACCTTGCACTCGACAAGCACGCCCTCGTGGAAGGTCTGAGCTGATAGGAAAACTATACTCTTTCGGCGGCCTTTGGAACTTTTGATCATTCAGGTATTTCGCTCATGAGCTTTATCAACAGCAGCACACGACCCAGATTTAACGGTTCATATGAGTACAAGTACTCATAAAATCGTCATTTGTTTGCCAAAGTAGCTACCAAGGCTGATCGCCACTCAGATTGACAATGCTTAGACCGGCTGCCAGTAGTGAAGCTCCTGTCGAGTGCAATACTGACATGGGTCTACTTGGGCACCATATCCGCCAAGACTTTATACTGCATAACTCTACTAAAGATCAATGCAATGGACTACTAATTCTTTCACAAAAATGCATTTAGTTCGTAAGACGGACAAATCTTGACGTACCAGTGTTATCTTCAGTTGAAGACACAGATGAACTCGACAGTAATGAAAGTTTCCTCAGAACTAAAGAAAATTTATTTTTTAGTCAAGGCGTCATACCACTCCAGCAATATGCCTTACTGTCGATCAATTTCAGTGCCTAGAGTAGACTCAATAAAGTGACCCAATCCCTTACCCTTCATCCTCAACTTTTCCATCCTCATCCTTCACAGTCATTGATCTCACCATCATTAGCACGTGTATGACAGTCAACAACTGGTGATATGCAAAAGTTCCCGAACAGTTCAGATGACCCCTTTGTAACTCGATTAGAACTTTCCGCGAATGCATTACGAGGGAGGCACTAAATCGCATCGCTCATTGGTTCACTGGGGATCGCTGCCGGAATCGATAGACTGATGGTGCGGAGGGAAATTGTATATACGGCATTCAGAATCTGCAGATCTCTTGCACACTATCCTTCTTTCACGAAAGCCTTATATGCACTTCCAAAAAAATGCCCACGATTTTCTTTTTTTTTGCTTTGAGAATCATAAAAATACGTCAATCATCAGTAAACATTATTGACCAACCAGCTCCTTGCGGTTTGTACAAAAGTCGTGGCCAATAATTGCTAATAAAGTGAAGAAATGCCTTTACTTTGCAGACGTGCGTAGAGTATTGATGCGTCTGAAGTATGGACTTGGATAGTGTTTGCTCCTTTTGTGTAATAGGTAGGATCATCTAAGGATGCAATCCCAACTTTCTCTCAGGGCTGAACACCCGAGTTAATGCATCCAAATGTGCTGACTAATTTTTTTGCACGAAAAAATGTCAAACAATCTGGAAAAGCATCCTAAAATCTCTGCTCTTGCGGCTGTTTACAAGTTCGGTTTCAAACTTTTCATCAACAGGACACGAACTAACTGCGAACATCGGTTTTGCAGGGGGATTTGTCCCAGAGAGAAAACAACCAACTCGTCCCCTCCCTGTTTTCAGCTGTCCCGCTTTGATTCTTTGACTGTCTGCTCCTCTTTGATCATAGGAATGCCTAGTGCTAGGCCATCTCCATTCCCCGCCCTCAAAGGCATTTTCAATCCTCCTAGCCCTGTTCGACCTTGAATAGACCAATCACTACAGTGCTTCAATTAAGGACCCCATCACCCATTGGATGATAAAATGAGAGGTTGATTTACCGAAATGAGGCCCCTCAATTTGCGTCTGGTAGATGGCTCCTGTTGTGAACTCCGGTAATGGTAACTAGGGTATTAATGTCATCGCTGCACGTGACCTAACTTGTCTTTCATTTACATTGCATGGAAAAGTAATGCAGGGCATTGACAAGTGTTAGACGCGAAGATGAAGCAAAAGGAATGGGAATGGACTGACAAAATCAGAATTACTTTGCCAGTGAATTCGAAGGAACTCCTGATTAACTTGTCATGAGAAATAAATCTTTTATCTCATTACCCAGTGAGGGCGGGAAGACACTGTTTTCCCTAAACATCCACTTTCACAGTACACAACGGATCCATTCCACAGAAAAGTACGATGTGATATCGATTCGTTGGCCAATTAAAATCGTACAAGTCTCAGGCGCAACCTCTTAGAATTGACGAAACCATCACACCTCGAATCTCCTCTTCGATGAAATGGGAACGTCTGTGGTGTAGCTGGCATTCTCTATAGACATTGCTCCACCTCCACTTGCATTGGCAGTTCTTTTCACTCTCTTGATTCACTTTGACAATTTTGTTGAACATCGTCCGCCTCTCTATAATCTTCCATTTTAAGAAGACATGACCGACATCCTTGAGCATTCCTACCAACCTCTAGAAGGCTGAAGACTTATCAGACTTACTTAATAACCCTGAACTCATTCATCTCCTTGGCACTTCTATCGAGACTCAATTAACAGTGAACCTTGTTTCTGATCCTTGAGGATTCAAAGGACCAAAGTTCAGGAAGCAGGAGAGAAAAATCGCAATTTCTTTGTATTCAGCAGTAGTAGGGGTAGCAGAGAAAAGGGCAGAAGAAGGAGGATTGTTTGAGAGGCTACGTTGAAACAAACCTCTATTTGCGTCTGCATAAGAGAAGGAGGGACTTTGGGAGGCTCGTTTCAAGAGAGCAATATAGACACAACATCCAAGCATTAGTCACGACAAGATTGAGATCAAGATCAAGAGGGTTGAAGAAGGTAGAACGACTGAGCAGAGGCACTTGGAAAAGTTCCATCGACTAGGCTTCGTACTCGTAGACCAGGAGATTGGGCGCCGCTGGATGCACTCTCACACGGGATCGCGAACTGGCAGGAGAGTCGAGACGTTTCGACAGTGAGGCGACACGCGAGAGCGAGCGATTGGCGGAGCTAACACGAGACGGTGGTCGTGGCGAGATGGGGGAATTGGTGGAGGTGTAGGAGCTTTGACGGGCACTCTCATCGGACACGTCGGCTGTCAAAAGGAGGGAAAGGGTTCAAGCAGTGACGATTTCTCTGCCACAGCCCATCGTTCCATCTCATTTTATTCATCCAAAGATCCACGGGCTGAATTGGTGGCTCCGCATTCACTTTACTGTCCCTTTCCTTGCACTGTGAGTGACTCTTAGATCCTTCCGTCGGCATTTGGTTTGACCACTTGGGAAAATCTGACCCCTCATTCATCCATTTGCCCTTCCATCTCCTCACTCCTTCTCCTAACAATACACTCACCGTTTCATCGCTTAAGTGAGTATTCAAGATCCATTTATCGACTTTCAAATTCAACCATCAAACCAATCCAAGGATTAGAGGCGGACGCAGAGTGAGATTAATGCCTTGGTAACACCTCTACTTTCCAGATATCGACGGCAAATCGGTGAAATCTGCCGATTTGTCCACAGAAATACTCAATTTTTAACAACTGATCCGACTCAACAACTATTCTACAGAGGAAGCGACCCCGTCTGATCCTCCTTCCATATAAGTCTTCTGATACGTTGATTGTTAAATTTTATTGTGAACGCCTCGTTACAAGGTTGGTGAGCGAGGTGGTATCGCTCACGCTCCCAGTCCAGAAATCAGAAGTACAGTGTCTCACCGACAAGTCCACAAAACCACTAATCAAAAGTAAGGCTTGCATTCACTGTCAAATCAAAACGGCTCTTATCTCTTCAGCTCGTGCGAATGCGTCAATTCGAGAATTAGTGTGTAAGTCGGTGCAAACGTGAGTGCTACCTTAAAGTAAATCAGTAAATACAAGGGCCTAGCAATCTGATCATCAGACTTACTGACAGCTGAGCGCGTATTCTCACTTCCAGTGCCTTCATCTTTGGACGATTCAACGCTTATTGCATCACTTAGTCCATGGACCGAGTAGGCATCCGATGCGATCGGATTGGGCAGAGGGATTGGTTTTTCGCCAGGATCAACGCCTTCCCTGCTGTTGGCATTCTGCATCCCTCCCTCTTCATCATCCTCCGAAGATGGTGTCAATTCTATCTCCCTCTCCCTAAACAAAGCGGGTTTTTCAACCCCTATCTTCTCTGATCTTCGTCTCTCTATTTGAAGATCAGACCTCAACGCCTGTAGCCGATAGTAGTCACGACAATCCTTGTGACCACAGCTGACTGCAAATTGATAACCACCGCCACCGCTACCGCCACCGATACCTCCTCCAGACACAACAGTATGAGGCCCTGTAGCCCTAGTCACATCTGGCATGCTGCGAAAGGTCTTTAAGCGGATACTATAAGGCATTAGGTTCTCATAACCTCGATATCCTCGTGGAGCACGTTTTTGTGGACAAAATGAAGTAGTAGTTGTTGAATTGGAGGAATAGGAGGTGGAAGAAGAACCTGTGGAGTTGGTGGATCTGGAAGAGGAGGCGGAAGATGTAGAAGGTGAGGAAGAAGACCTGGAGTCACTTCCACAACTGCTGAAGTCGCCTCCATACGACGTCAATTCCCGGCTGTCGTAGAGGCGAAAACGTGAGGTAGCGAGAGAGAGTGTCCGTTGTTGCTCAGTGAGCATTCGACAATTTAGCAAGTGACCCTCCTGATAGGATGAATCTGGCACATCTGTGCTGTTTGTCTTTTGCCTATGTAGGAGTACTGACTGTTGAGGTTGATGTCGTTCCTTACCAGGCTGTTTTTGTTGCTGTTGCTGCCGACGTCGATGGCGGTGATGGTGTCGATGGCGATGGTGGTGATGACTTCGATTTTGACTCCGATTATGATGCTCCTCCCTTTGCTGTTGCTGCTGTTGTTGGCGCAGACTCCACGGCTGACGATTCTTAGGCGTCACCGCCACTGGTGGTGGGTTACTCAGTCTAGGTGGCAGTTGTGGTTGCATGTAGCGAAAATTTGCCACCCCATCAGCCGTTTGTGCTGAGTCACCTCGATCTAGGCGCGTAGGCGTACATTTAGATTTTTTTATTTTACAACTCTATCAAACAGGGTAATTTGATGAAGGATTGCGAGTGGACACTATATTTGCTGACAGACTCCACTAAATGACCGACCACAAAAATGTTGAAGATCGCTCTTCACCTGTGTTATTTATAGTCCTCTGGACAATTAGTTAGTCCGCCAATCAAGTTGCAAAGATTAGTTTACTTATAATTCATTGGTCAACTATTACACTGGAAAACGAGTAAGATTAGACCCAAGGCTGTTACTCAGCTCATTTTAATCGATATTGAGAGGTAGTCCAATCACGCATCAACGTTGATATAAATCTAGCCCCTTTTATCATAAGCAATGCTTCGTTAATTTTGCCAAAAAAATGTCCGCTGCACGATGCTGCCTCGGAAATATCATGTCTGTCGGAAGTTGTTTGTTCGTGGGGTAGTGAAATTGCCTCATTATTCAGTTCATGTGAAAGGTAGGGGGGAAAGGCTATTTTTTTGCGGGCAAATAATCAAAAGCATGGTGAAGTAGGGGAGAAAGGGGGTTTAAAAAATGCAAACATGGGCATTTTGCTCTGACAGCCGCTTAAAGGGCTGGAAGGTTATTCTCCTTTTCCCCCTTCAATTCAATTTGAAAATTGCCAATTTTAAATGGCACAGTTGGGTTGCATTTTGTAGCCTCCATTGCATTTAGCCGAAAATAAAGAATGGTTCTTGATATTTGGCCAAAAAAGAGTTCACTCCAATGCCTGAACATTGAAATGCACTTTTAAAATTAATCGAGGGTGTGCCAAATTTTAAATTTTAATGTGGTGGTAGCAAACTCGTAATCATCACTAGGTCTTCATTTTTAAGGCGTTAAAACTGGCACCTCGCTGGATGGCAATTCGCTTCGCTAACGCTTATGGTCCCGAGGTCCATCAGAGAGGGGAAAAATTACCACTTTTTCGACTTATATGGGTCAGTCCAGCTTAGACAGGAATTCGAAAAGCCATACTTATGACGGGAGTAACGGGCGGCCTCCCCAAATGCCCAAAAGCAGTAGAGGAGGGAGATATCGGCCTTACTGAGGGATTCTGCAGAAATTCCGTGACCACTGGGCTTTAGAAAACACTCTTGCATGACATTCGTCTGCCATAGGCGATGTAAATGCGCTAAAAGGGTTTCTGTCAGGTAAGGAGTAAACATGAATGCCTCAATCGAGGCTGATTAGGCACGAATCGAAAAAAATAGTGCCCTTTGTAATGCGAAATAGGTGTTGGAAAACTTGACCTGATCCTATCCAGAGACAGATTTAACCTTTGCCACAAAGCTGAATGAAAACCTCAAAGTAAATGGCAACCCGACAGGAGGCATTAAAGTGTGCAAAAACAAGACAAACCCCAAAAATGTGCAGACGTGAGTGATTGCCGAGTCCAGAGGCAACAAGCATTATTGTGGCTATTGCAAGTCGTTTATCATCCTTCGACACCACCAAGCTGTTAGTAATTCCACCCGATGGAATGGAAGCGTTAACTTGTCTGAAGGTATGTGGAGGCGATTTATGGCTTTCTGTGGGTGGTGCACAAATTCAGAGCCCTGATGCAGTCGATTTTATGGTTGTACGCGTTCATAACGCGCATCATCCATCGGGTGAAGGTGGTGAGGAAAGGGTGAAACAACCATTTCGACTGAGGGAAGACATAATTTGATGAAAAGCGGGGGAGGAGATAGCTGAGGTCGTTTAGACAACAAATGCTAGGTCTACAGGTTCAACCAGTAGTCATCTCCAAGAGTGAGGCACTTGTTTTACTCAGACATTGTAATTGGAGGCCTCTTAAAAGCTGTGCTCGCCCTCCAACCAGATCTAAAGACGACTTCAACCATACTAGTGTTTGACAATGGGAAACTGTTAAGTAGAACATTTGTCAGTTGGAGGCAAGACTAGAGGCCGTTTTTGTCTGGCTTTCACCTCAGCCTTCCACCTTCTCCGCCCCTTCCCCCCCAAGAACTGCGTACCTGACAGGCGGAGGTGGTACACGTCATACAAGCGAGTGCGTCAGGTTGGTACGGCCCGAGAGACTGGAATGGCGCACCTTTGCATCACTTAATTCCGCTTGGTGCATTCGGATGCTCCATAGCGGTTTGCTTTTACAGTCGTATATAAAGAGTGGACGAGAAGGCAACAGTTACAGTTTCAAAAGTATTAATACAAAGGCTTGACGGAGTCCAATCTAGCCTTCACTAGTCTAGACGAATGCATGACCTCGGTGTCTGTGCTCTCACGCGTCACATTCCATCCTTCACAAATCTGGCACAAACAACAGCGACAACATAGCAAATTGTTTCACAATCAAAGGTCTCTTTAAAATCGAAAGGTTTTAAGGCCAAAAATTGTTTCTGACGCCTACACAGAAAGGATGGAATTAAGGAGGGAGATGATGGGTAAGAAAGGGCATCCTTCCCCTCCCCCTTCCCTTCTCCTTCCTCTTTAGGGTGACAGCAGGGTTTAAGGGTGTCAGATGTCATAAAATGGAGTACCTTCATCATCATCATCATCATCATCATCCCAGTTCATCGAAGCTCTTCAACCTCTATGAGAAGTTAAAGTTTCACCAGTGTCACCGATGCGTTGTGTCAACTTAGACAAACAAAAAAAGGGGGGAACAACTCCAAAACTCTCCTTTGTGGAGACCTAACCTACAGTCACCTTCTCAGTTTAACAATGCCAAATTGCGATTCTCAGAATGGAATTAAACTGTGACGATTGGTGATAGTAAAAGGCCAAACACAAAGTGCAGCACTCCGCCTTCTCGTCTTGATACAGTCGGTACTAGCACTAGTAAGTAGTGGCCTGCCTGTGGGGGAAATTTTCGCCCCTACTCTAACAAGACACCTCCACAGGGGAGACGAGTAAACAAAAGACAGTCCCACAGAGAGCAGTCAATTGCAAGTCCTCAAAACAAAGGAATGCTGAAATGAGTGTGTCTCCACGGGAAGACCATAAAACATCTCCCCAATGAATGATTAGAGGAGTGAATGAAATTCACAGTGGACAATTCCTTTTTCTCCTTTTTTTTTTATTTTTCGTCAAAAGGTAGAGAGATAGGCTACTAAAGTGATTCACAAACCAATTTGTCTCAACCAAATTATGGGCCAGGCTTTTGTTAGTTTTCATTTTGTCCAATGAGAAGAAGAGGTTGTTGGATGTTGTTTTGACCACCAAAAATAAGTCTGCTAAGGAGGTGAGTAGATGGTGTGAGGCATGCATGTCATAACAGCCTCCAACTGCAAGTGTAACCGCCTTCTCCACTTACACAACCCACTGGAAGTAATGAGGTGGAGGGGCTGCTGTTGTGGAGAGGTGGGTGAATTTGCGAGCCATCTCGGGGGGGCCGCAACAGCCACTTCAAGCAAGACTTTGCGTAATTTACTTAAAAATAATGAACTGGAGAAAATGTTGACGCCTCCTCTACCACTGCATCAGTGAATCACCGCCTAAAGAGGCGTTTTTGGACGCCAATACGAGGAAAGAAGTGATCATTGAGAGGCTCTGTTTTGGGAGAAAATGATTTTAGGGATGTTAACTTATCTCGGAATAGTTTGGCGAACGTTTATGAGCCTCTGGGACCACTCCAGCCAACAAAGGTGTGTTAGGGTGACCCGTGGGTGACCTTAAGAGCTGAGAAGGCGTAAGACACAAAACTTTAACATTGGCTATTGCTTACGCAGTTTCCCTCGACTGTTGTGCATTTGGGAGTGTTGGATTAGGTTGGCATCCGATTGCCACGCACACCGTTGTGCTCTCTGCTGTGGTTGCTGTTGGTGTTGTTGTTGCATTTGTTGGTGTCGAAAGAGGGCATTCCTCGATTTGCCAGGCTTTGTAGACGGTGACTTGGAAATTGCACTCAGTCCAAAGGCTTTAGCCACACCTGGTGATGTTCGTCTGTCCCAGTTGTGATTGGCAAAGAGACCCGTGGGTCCCAGGATCCCCTTTTGTGTCGAATTGGGCTCTCGACCCAGAAGAGCATCACCCGAACTGGAGAAAACTGGCTCATTTTCAATATCCTCCAAGTCAATGATCACATCTTTAGGCAGCAATTTGGAGGAATGAGGAGCGGCTGCATTGACATTTTTTATACTGCTATTTGCATTTGTGCCAGGTAGGTGTGGACTGTCCTGATCGGAGGGCAGTTTTACTTCAATCACATGGTGAGTTGCTTCTTTCCGTTTTCGACGAATTGCAAAAACTACACAAATTAAAACATCACCAAATTCTCAATGCACCACCAATCACAATGTGAAAATTGTAGTGCTATTTCACACTTAATTAGGACTTACACATGCAAACAAGTGTGACAATTATGAGGGTGAGAGAAATTGAACCAATGATGGCGGCGTGTTTCTCCAAATCCTCCTTCTCCTCCATCGCTCGTTCCAATGCCGCCTTGTCCTTTTCGGATAGGTCGGTTGATTCGGTCTCCTCCACGTTCTCCACAACTCCCGCCTTTTCTACAATAATTATGCATTGCATTACAAAGGCAATTGTGAAATGAGCCGATTGTTCGGTCTACGAGAGAAGGCACCCGTGCTTCCCCCTGGACGCCCATATACACAAAAAAATTACTCCATTTCGTTTTTTAGTGATGGGAAAAAAAAATTGCGTGCTTAAAAGTTTCTTCAAGTGGGACAAAAGACCACGCCATAATTGCACTATTAGGTGGGGACGTTTGTCTGGTCCACTGTCTCGCCCTCCAATTGTCTATTCCATCATCCACGTGGTCATGTGATTGTCTACTGCCAACACTGAAGAACAAAGGCGATCATGAGACGTGGGGAAATACGACTCAGGGGAATAAGTGGCAGAATAATTAGGCTGGCGATGCGAACGGAGGCCAGATGGTGCGAAACTTCCCATGGGTAAGGTGAGAGGCACTGGCAGCAAGGAGGTGGCACTTCCACCATACTACTGATTCTACCGCCTTGTCAAGACTGATGGAGAAAGGAGAGGAGTAAAAGGACTAGTTTTTTGGGTAGATAATCCAGATACAAGGAGGAATTTTGAGTAGATAAGATAGCTTTAAAGTGGGATTGGATTGATGGGGAAGCGAACGTAGCCTAGCGAACAGCATGTCTTGTCAACGCATCACAATCTAAAAAGGCAATAAACTTGAAATCGGGGGAAGGAGAGGTTTGCAGTTAATTAAATCCGGAAAACAATAATAAATGAATCATGAAGTTAGTTGGCAAACAACTCCTTCTCAAGACCACATCGCAAAGGGGTGTAAGAGAAGTGGTAGACTGAAAAAGCAACTCCTCTTAACGTAATTGACATTTCCAAGGAGGGGAAGGAATTGGTTCGTCACCATCGATGATTGTCATCGAGTTGGCTTCCCATCGACGCCAAATGTTGACTCATTTCACTCGTGAATAGATGTCGTTAAAACTCAGCATTGGTCGCGAATGCGGTAGCTGCTACAAGAGGCTGTCAACAGGAATTACTCGAAAAATTTGGAGGAATGCCATCACCCCACATCCCATCTCCTTGTGGTCAGGCTAAGTGGCGATCAAAATATTTGAAGTTTTGACCTTGTCTCAATGTACAAATGGTTGAAATGCCTACACCTGCTGTCAATAAACCGATCGGGATAACGCAATACCATAAAAGCACCTACTTATTAAGGTAGTAAGTAATGCAGATACTACCATGACAGAGCCTCAAAAAAGTGTCAGCAAATTTTGTCTCGGCTTAGCCAAGCATAATGTGTCTCGATTGTACACCAACTGAAATTACTACTGACTGCAGAATTATTCACAAAACCTGCCACCAATTGTCGGCACTGCGTGCTTGGCGGACCAATGAAGGTAAAAGTGACCCGACTAGGTTTCAGAGATGTCGACGAATCTCATCCCACACTCTACAGCGATTGTAATATCTCCATGCACACGTGCACGTCCGACCTCTGAGGGTGCACTCTCTTCGCGTCATCCACGCATGCAGGACAACAAATGTCGACCCAACTAGTTCCAAGTCTCCTTCCCTCCTCTCTGTCACCCATCGCAAACATTATACGTGTCGATACGCGAGTGTGGAGACGGACATTGCTGTTGATTGGTACCTTGAAAGGATGACAACAACAACAAC